>LPNX010269285.1:0-36362 GCA_001517045.1 Pseudotsuga menziesii | reverse complement strand
TTCATATTTTTTATAAATATGAATTTTGTGTTTTCAACCGGCGCATTTTTCCCGGCCGACGAGAAAAAAACAAAAGTATTTTCGGCCGAACTATTTTTTCGGTCGAACAATTATTCCGTCAGTTAAAACTAACGTTTCGGCCGAACTAATAATTGTTCGGCCGAAAAACATGTTCAGCCGAACACCTGCAAATCTTCAAAAATCAGTGCTCCAGCTTTTTCCTGAAGCTTTTTGCAATTTCGGACATATCGGATCATATGAAATATTTGCTATTTCATTTCACAAATACTACCATTACATGCATAATTCAATCTAGTTTCTATAAATGTGATTTTTATTAAATTTCATGACATACAGTAAATACTTAGAACATTTTTCCTATAAGGGGTTTGGATTGCTTGAAATTTTATGAAAAACCAGTGAAATGAAAAATCAATAACTTCAAAACGACATTATGAAAAAAATTGAAAAACCAGTGGTATGCAAGTTTGATGTGTTAGTTTCAAAAGGGTACTTTCAATTTTGTGTTATGAAATGAAAAATTATACAAAGTGTAACGTCTCCCTAAACATGTCAATTTTATGATAGTTTTTCAGATAGGTCCACTTCAAAAAATTGTAATAATTATTGTATGTCTCTGTTGGATACAAAATTATAGTCATGCATTAGTACAATCTATCTAGATTGTACTAACATATTTTGTTTTTAATAAACAATAATTTAATAATGAATAAAGTTACGTCTTCTGACATGACTATTTACCATAATTTCATTACTTAAGAACATACTGTCAAACAATTGCTAAAATGACATATCAAATGCCAATAAAAAAATTCTGAAAAATAACAGATAGAAAGCTAACACGATTGTTTACAACTTTTGTTTTTACTCGAAAGTGAAATTCTAAACACAAATACAACTTTTCTTTGTTCGAAGTTGAGAAACATGTAAAAACAACTTCGATTTTGTCATAGACCCCCCCAAAATAGACACCCAACTTCATGATTTCCCCCGGTATTGAACCTGCATATAGGACCTTTGTATGTGATATTTTTCATCTAAGAGAGAATATGGAGTGCATTAGAATGCCTTTGGTACTAGGAACATATCTGTAGACATGGTTGAGGGAGGAAACCTAATACTTAGGCCCTAAATGAATCCTATAGACATATAGGGCCAAGGAAAACACCTCAAACAAACACACGTGATATCTTAAGGGTATCCTCAGCCTTTAAGTTGGGATACAACCATGATTAGGAGTTTTTTAGAATTATATATGGAGGATAACATGTTAATCATGGTCGGTACACAAAAATTTAATTTTATTACTACAATCTAGCTTTTATTTCTCAAGGTCCATGAATGACAGCTTGAATTACCATAGATGACCTCGCAAGTTGATATTTTTCATTTGAATGGGGATATGGGAACCATTAGGGGTTTCTAAGTACTATGTATCTGTCTTAGGGGCTTAGACCTAATAAGGGGAGGAAACCCACGCCTTAGCCCCTAGAAGACTCTTCTAGGCATCTAGAGCCAAGAATTATGTGTTGAAAAACCTCAACAGAGCCTTCCATTGTATAATTTACCTTGAAATGGGGATACTAGCAATATTAGAATAATTTTAGCACTAAGTACATATATTAGGCCCCTTGACATGGATGGGGGAAAGAACTTGCTCCTTAGGCCTTAAAGGAAGTTGTTAACCATTTAGGTCCAAAATTGATGCCTCCAACCACCACACATGATGTTGAAAGTGAATCCTTTGAATCTTAATGGGGATATGCGTTCTATCATCATTTGTCGAGAACTAGGTATGTGTCCCAAGGCCATGGACATGGTTAGAGGAGGAAACTATGGCCTTAGGACCTAACTAAAACTTCTAGGAATACAGGGCTAGTAAGGATGCCTTAAATTATCACACATGGCATCTCTTAGTATCTACTCTTCGCTTGGGTGATGTGCCCCATTGCACCCATTTTTCTAGTTCATAATTGCAGAGCCTTGCCTATGGGAGTTTGAACAAGAGTTTGTATGGTTTATTCCTCAAATATTCTTGAAACCATTAAAATCTATTGCATGTTATCATATTCATCCAATCTTATTTGAGAGCCAAAAATGATAGTTTTTTAGCATACAGTTCGAACTATGAAGATCTTCCAATTTCTCCAGTTATATGTGTTCTTAAGGAAATGTGTCAAGCCTTGAATGTTTTTTAGAAGCATATTGGATACCATTTGATTTATATGTAATGATATGAATATGTATTGAAAATTATGAACTTAGAATAATGCAAAAGTTTGAATTTCTTACAAGATTTCCATACCTTCTCTAAAATTGCACCATTTTTTACTAGATTTTAGTATTCTATTGAAATGTCTACTTATACTTATTGGATTTCGATTCTATTAGTTCCAAAAGTTTTTTAAGACACTAATGAACGCTATCCATGCCTTAATTTTCAAATTTCATGATCTATAAGGTTGTTTGGAAAGCAGTGAATTCAAGCTAGTTTAGTAGTATCAATTACTAGTCTTGCTTGTTTGACCTCCCAACTGAGCTAAATTGTACCTAAACCTTTGAATTTGAACCATGAATGATTAATGGCAATAACTTAGACTATTGTTATTTAATATTAATGCAATGGATTCTAAGGTTTGTCTTAGTCATAGTGGGTTCAAGGGTGCAATCAAATTTTGAAATTAGGGTTTTTCATATTTTGGGGAGTTTTTCTTTTTGAGAATTAAATATTATTCATGCATTGTTCCACACCAAAAATAAGATGCAAGCAATCCAAAATATCATATTGATTATCAGTTGGTCATTCAAAACCAAAATTATGAAGAAACTGAAAATTCACAATGAATTCCTAAAATCGCTACAAAAGTTATGAATATTGTCAATTCGCAGCATTAGGAAGTTTGCTACAAATTGTGCAATGTTTTTTATCAAATGAGTGAAAGGTTGAAATTTTCGTATTTGTTGCTGCAAACGGTATTTTCAAAATATTAAACTTGATTTTGAAAGGTTGGAGTAAGTTATGATGATCCTCAAGCATGTATTCAAAGTTTGTTCACTTTCTGAAAGATCAAGGGTTCATAGTTTTTAATTATAGGTGTCAATTTTCTCTCAGAACCAATGATATCAAGTTTACCTAATAAAGAATAGTAGGTTACACAATGTCGTAGATAATTGTAGCAACAGTTCAGTACCAGATCCAAAGAAAAGAAGAAAAATAGACAATTCACAATGTGACATTCGCTATGAATTTCCTGTAGGAATTAATTTGCAGTGAACTTGTTTGCTGCAAATTGTGTAGAAAACAAAGTATTTTTCGTGTTTTTCCTGTTTTAGTCATTCACTTCGGGTGCGCTTCTTGGACATCATGTGAGGAATTTTTGAAAATTGAAGGAGGATTTTCTCAAGAACGGGCCCATATACAAAAATATATCTTAGTTTTTGCATAGCATCATGGTTTGGAATGTTTTAATGGAAATTTACAAGTCATTTTTCAGATTTAAAAATTAAATAATTTCCTATTTTAGTCATGATGAATTTTATGCATTGATCCCGAGAATATGGTGATGTATTTTAGGAAACCAAAAGATATTTTTCTAAATAAAAATATCATATAAAAATACCTCTTTCAGTTTTCAAACATTGGTTGTGATTTGAAATATATAGGTGGATCACTGAGTATCATTTTTACCAAAATTTGGCATTGTTTTGCAACAAAGTTCTAGATTTTTTTGAAATTCAACTTGGTGGAGCTCCAAATTGGCAAGAATTATCCCAAATTGATTTGGATAATGATGTTTGAATATTTCTTTATCAAATCCATTGATTTGATATCCAGTTGGCATAAAAATAGTGGGTCCCTAAAAAGTAGGATATGAGCAGATTTTTGCAAATATTCTATTCCAAAAAGTTGTAACTTTCCTCTATCTTTGGCAAAGGATGGATTTATACCCCCTTAGTCTAAGATATACTATTTTGATATATATTTAAGAAAGGAGGAGGCCCAATGGGTTAGTTCTAGTTGCTTGAGAAGAAACTATTGGCTCTATAATTTGAGATTAAATATAATTTCAGACTCATTTATTGAGAATTTTCCTCAAGGATTCCTTTATCTATTATATTTATGGTATTGTGATAATCTATTTGTATGTTTTTCGTATGCTACTATTACATTAAGTGCTTGTTTTCTCTCAAATGTTTAAATAAAAGATTATGGTTTTAGAATTCATTTTTCCTTTGATGCTCTGAAATCTGTGCAGTTAAACATTCCAATGTTTTTTCTAAAATCATTATGGGATTCATCCTAGATAGATTCCCTTAGATGCCCTTAGCTGGTGGTTAGTTTTAGTTTTCATTTTTCCTACTTTCCATAATACAATGAAGCTTGTTAAATCATACCTACATAGGATAAATTGACCTTATGTAAATTCACCTTATCCTTAGTCTGAGTATCATTTGATTATCCATATTTGATTATGCCAAATGGTTTTTCCCATTAAATCAACCATCAAATTAATTAAAACTATATTTATTCTAGATCTAACCTTCTGAGATTCATTTGTATTGAGAGATCCCTCTATGGTTGGTAAAGGGTCAGTTCCCATCCTTGAGAGGTTTGAAAAGGTTACCTTAGGGGTTTTTCTGATACAACCCAAAGAAATTACTAAGTCATAACAACTACCTTGAGTCTAGATACACCCAGTGGATGCACCAGATCCTCCTACCAGCCTGGAAGTCAATTTTTAGTGTCTAACTTGTCTCTCCCTTGGGAAGTGTCAAGTTAATCCAATGCCAATGATCTACTTTGCGTATGCTGGTATACCTAGGTAGCATTGGGGTATAATTCATTAGTAGTTGATTTTGAAACAAAAATGGTCCCAGTACGTTGTGCAAAGGATACTTGAGCTAGTGGAGCCTCTATTGTCATCATTACACAAGGGTTTTGATTTGGTATGGACTCCTTTCCTATACTTGCATACTTATAATTCTCTCATATATTTGTTTCATACCTGTAATTGACTTTTTCATAGCCATTCCTTGATTTTTTGTGAATTTGGAAAGCACCCACTATGTTTGGAATTAATCCAGTCAATCCTTGTTTTTCAACTCCAGCACCTAATTCCAAATTTTATGATTTAGATCTTTTTGTTTGAGTGAATATATCCATAAATATAATTGGGGATATTATAGACGTGGTATCAAAGAAATTTCCTCCACTCTTGTGGAAAGTAATATCTCAATTTGAAGAGTCTATCGCCATGATACTAGCACCAACTAATGATGATTTCAAATGGGATGATGCAGAAGCACACGGTTCTAATGAAGGAATCATATACATATATGGGGGATTCTTAAATTATATGAAGCATAGGATAATCAAACCTGCATAATTCAAATGGAGAATGAGATTGTGGAAGAGAGAGAAGAATTGAGTAACTCAGATCAATAATTCATGGCAGATAAAACACTCATGAGACCAATAACTAGAATAATAATCATAATCCATTAATCAGTATATAATTAAGTAATACAATGGTAATACATATAGGATAATTTGAATACCTAAGATAGGATTCGAATCGACCAAAATGGACTGATTCTGGAGCTAACTCAATGTGGGAAAAACACCACTAGATCTCATTAATGCAACTATGTATCACTAAAACAGTTCAAAACTAGTTAACTAATGAGGGTAGGTGAGAAAATGCGCCCTACTTCCCCTGGATCATGGAAAGTGGCACTAGGATATTGTTTGAGATTGATCTAACTAATGGGAATCATAGCATAATTGGACTTAACTGAATACCTAAAGAGTCAATTGTTGGAGACTATTGGTGGTACTCAGAGTGGGTTCCTAAATTATAGGGATTGGTCCCTGGGGTACCTAAATGCATGCAATAAGGTATAGTAAGTGGAATATGTCCCATAGGTGTTACCCCCATGCACTAGTAGAGTGATGAAGAGATAGTATCATCATGATACTAGCAGCATCTAATGATGATTTCGAATGGGATGATGTCGAAGCACCTGATTCTGATGAAGAAATCGTCTACATAGATGAAGGATTACCATGAGATGAGGTGGTTACTTTTGTGAACAAATGGACAATGAATACCAAATGGATGAACCGCCAATGGTTATATCAAAATATGATTTACCAAGGAATATAGCAACAAGTGAAAACTTGCCCCATCACTATCAGGGGCATATTGCCTTGGGGGAAGAGATTTGTAAAGTGATTCCTTTCAGAGGTTATTTTTATTGAGGATTTATATTTGAGTCCAAGGATGTAGATTTGGATTCAATAGATAGAAGAAAAACATCAAGGGAGGAACCAAGTTATTCCACTTCTTCAAGAAAACAAAAGGAAAAGGAACCAAATGTGAACCTCCATCAAAGTCATCTGTATATAGTGGCATCATGAGACTCTTTGAGTTTTCTTCAAGACGAAACTCTAAAGATATTGACCCTAAGGCTACCAAGAATAAATATTCATCAACTAGCTTGAAGGAGAAAAACCAAAGTACCAATCAACCATTAGAAGACATGTCCAAAATCCTTACTAAGGATGATTCCCTTGAGCCTGCCACTAGTGTTGTAGAAGAACAATATAGAGAGACAAAGAACACTCTAGACATGGATGAAAGAGAATCTACAGATGAATTCTCAAGTCTCTATATTGGTTACATAGAGATAAGTATTGAAGCAACTATCACAAGTACAAGTTCCCTTGAGCATTAAGATGAAGAGCTTGTAGTAGTAGAAGTTTTCCCAGAATCAACTTTTCAAAAACCAATTGAACTACATTGTGAATTTGATCCCATAGAAGAAGAAGAAGAAGAAGAGAATGAATCATATAGATAGTTATATTTGGGTCTTTCACTAGACCTAAAATAAGAAGAGCATGCTTGTCCAAGTCATATTCATGGGGAAGATGAAGAAGGGATCCCAAGGTTTTATCCCTTTGAAGAAGAGAATTTTGTGAGGAATCCTCCTTGTGAGCCACACCATTTGGGTGGATCACTAAAGGAGGGTGAAGAGAAACCTAGAGCAGCCAAGGAACTTTTAGTTAGTGTTGATTCCTTCGTGTCAAGATGTTGTTGTAAAGATTCAGAAGAAGGAATGGAAGCAGAAGATTTCATGGGAGATTTTGAAACTGTCAAAGAAGAAGTGGCCAAGATGAAGAAAAGATACATTAACTTGCTCTCATATAGGAATCATATTCTTGAGGTAACAAAGATATACCAGCATGCACTCATAAGAGAGGAAGATGAAGCAAAAATTCTTAGTAGTGAAGTGGAGGTTGCATATGTTTCTTTGGAGAGCACCCAAAAGTCTCTTCAAGAGTCAAATTTTTATATCTATCAACTTCAAAAGGATTTGAATTATTTACCACACCTTTCATCTTGCATGGAAGGAAATGCATTGGGTATGATGAAGGAACTTCATGTGGAGGATGAACATGAAGAAAGTTTTGATTTGGAAGTGTTGGTGAAAAAAGATGCCATAGAATATATTGTCCAAACATTTGTCTTGTTGTCAAATTACATTCAATAAGACATACCATTCAGATATGCAACCAAAGATACTTATTTTTCCATGGACTGGACAAGTGATTACATAGTGGAGATGGAGATACAAGGATGCACTAGTATTTCTTTCATTGGGAGAAGATGAACTAGCGCATCATTCCATGATCCATCATGTGAAAAATGAGATCAAAATGAATGGAATGTGCATGAAGAAGATATTGTCATGGATAAGTTTGGCTAAGTGCTAGCTTGGTACTAGGAGGATTATGAGTTTCCTAAATTGAAAGGGAACCTTATTTTGGAGGAGGAAGCTACATTCGATCTACTTGGATCAGCCAAAAAATATGTTTATCCATCTATGTATTTGATGTATGGGTCAATAGATGTGGATAATATTTTCCAAACACTCATTTTACTCCAAGAATATTTTGAGTTCCCCTATGGGTGACTAGAGCAAATTTGGAGGAACATGGGAATGGAGATGTTCCTTGTATCTATCTTGGATTTGTTCCCTTGATATGTGAGAAGAAACAACGATATTCATGGAAGAAATTTGGAAATCCCATTGTACATACATCCTTATATGGGATGAAGAATCTTGTGGTCGAATATAGCATGATATTGGGGACAAAAGAAGGTAATAGTTTTGCTTGTTATATTTTCCTTTCCTTCCAGTTTGAAGAGCAGTTTTGTATGGAGTTTGGAGGGATAATTTTTTCCCCAAATACCATTATAAATAAAATTTATATGGTTTATTACATTCGTATGTCTATGTAGGAGGATCATGTGATGATGGATCATGAGAAAAAATCATATTTGAAGGCGCTTATGAAGAGGAAAGATGAAGAGATTTATTTCCAAGCACTTGTTGATTTGAAGAAGAGTCATGAGGAGGATTTAGATATGGGCTAGATAGTTGAAGGCATACCATTTGAGGCTTCATGTAGTGGTATTTGTTTATCCAAGTATTGGGTATACTAGTATATCACCGAAATAAATATTCATGGATGCACAAAGCTTGCTTGCATTGGTGAAGCATTATTTGACATACATGTCTTGGAAGAAAGACTTCATGATATACTTGTATGGGTGGAATATTTAATCATGAGTAATATGGATGATAACATCCCATATGAATATCCAAGCAACAGTGTTTATTCATCCATGTATTGGATGGGTAGATACATAACAAATATGGAAATTAAAGGGTGTGCAAGCTTGGCTCACATTGGTAAGAGTTTTCTTTACATTTGTAGCATATTTATTGCTGCATATGAAATTGTCGTATTATGTGAGAAACATAAAAGAAATGTATTACATCCATTGGATTCCTTGGGTACACATAAATCCAAGGATTGGGTGTGCATATATATGGAAGATTTAACATATTGCATTCATAGAATGTGGGATGCAATAGTGCATGGCATAACTCATCCTGCACATGAAGAGGTCAAAACATTGTTGGATCTAATTGTGGAAGTTTTTGGAAGCATGGGAAGTAATGGGATTCCAATTGTTAATTTTTCTATATTATCATAGGTTAATTTCTAACTTGATTAGCATTTAATACACTTTCATAATAACAACATAAAGATGATCACTGAAAGAAACACAATCACAAGGTACATAGCAATTTACCATGGGAAACCCTAAAGGAAAAAACCTAACAAAAATTCCTCAATATAGATTACCAGTATGTAATGACCAAAGAACAAGGTCTCATCAAGTGATAGACCAAACCCCAAACATAAGAGCTAAGACACCAAATACATTGGTCCTCCTCCTTCTCTGGCTCTCCTTCTTTCTCTCTCTTTCACAATACAAGTGCGAGTGTGTCTAAAAATGAGGGAGGGTACCTCCCTATTTATTCTAAACTTCCCAAATGAAATTTTACCTAACTAGTCCGACCTACCTAGGTACACTTCACAATAATAATTATAATCATCTTTTATGGGTGCTATTGACCCATCTTACAACTGATGGTTTACCTCATGACCTTTTACATCAGTAACGTCTCCCGAAGGAGGAATATTAATAATGTGAAGTACAAGTAAAATATTCTTTGAAGTTGCATTATCTCAACACCAATATGGTTGTGGGACACTAGCATTTCTTGGAATACAAGTTTCCAATGCTAGCAAAGAAATTTGGAGCCTTATAGAGGAGACAATGGGATCTAGGCATTTTTCCAGTTGTCTCAACCAAGTCAAAAATTCTGTTGGAGAGGAAGAAGAGTTAGTCATTGGGGAATGGCAATAATCAAAGTGGTGTAACAGAAACATGATGTACCTTTGGTACTTAGCTTGGGATTTAGGATTCCAACTCTAGTCAGTCAACAACATAGATTGAACAATGAAGTCATTGGTTGGATTCATATATGGTTGGAGTTGGTTTCTTTCTTGAGGAAAAGAAAATATTGGGAGGGGAGGACTGTAATGTCCCCATTTTTTGGTTAGCACTATGGTAAAAAAACTATATCATTTATTCCCCATGGGTCCTAGTGAAAATATTAATTAATTAGTCAATGAGGGGATTAATTTTGTCTATGGTCATTAATTAATTAAATTAGGAGGACCATAATTTTTGAGATGTTTAATATTTCTAATATTTTTCATGAGTTGGAAATTGGCTAAGTGGCCGAGGGTGGCACATAAGGAAAATGGAGGCTTCTTGAGAAGTTTCCATCAATGAATAAGGAATGTGGAAAAAATTAAACAAAAATTAGAAAGTAATGCAAAAGCAGAAAGACATGCAAAAGTAGTCAAAAGAAAAAAGACAGAAAAAGCAAGAAACAAGAAGAAAAGCCGGAAAGTCGAGGCAAAAGTAGGAAAGCACAAATAAAGAACGGAAACAGCTAGAAGGAAAGTATCTAAAGGTTAAAATCATGTTTCCATATAAGGAAATCACCTTAGTGAGTTAGATGAGACCCACACGTGTCAATTATCCTCATTGGCCTCATGAGTTCGAATTCTAAGAGGCAAGTCAAATTTGCAGGCAAATCACAATAGTTTTCTTTAAAAGAAGGATATCAACTCCTTATCACATATTTTTCCACTTTTATAATTTTATTTTGAGAGATTAGTAGCTAATATTGTCTTGGGTGATGTGGCCCATGCATGAATTGGGAGATGTGCCCCTTTGCACCCATTGTTCCAATTCAGAATTGCAGAGCCTTGCATATGGGAGCTTGAAGAAGAGTTTATCCAGTTTATTCCTCAAATATTGTTGTATAAATTAGAATGTATTGTTGGTTATGACATTCATCCAAGCTAATTTGAAATCTAGAAAGGATATTTGTTGAGCATACAATTCAAACTCTAATGATCTTCCAATTTCTCCAATTATTATGTGTGTTTATAAGGAAAGATGTCAAGCCTTTATGTTTCTGATAAGCTTCTTGGATCCCATTGGATTTATATGTAATGATATTACTATATATTGATAGTTTTGAACTTATAATAATGCATTAGTTTGAATTTCTTACAAGATTTCCATACCTTCTATAGAACCGCACCGATTTTTATTAGTTTTCAATATTCTATTGAAATGTCTACTTATACTCAATGGATTTCAATTCTATCATTTCCCAAAGTTTTTTAAGAAACTAATGAACACTCTCCATGCCTTATTTTGCAAATTCTATGGTCTCTAAGGTTATTTTGAAAGCACTGAATTCGAGCAAGTTCTGTAGTCTCGATTACTAGTCTTGCTCGCTTGACCTCCCAACTGAGCCAAAATGCACCTAAACCTTTGAGTTAAAATGATTACTGAATAAGAATATTAACTTATCCTACCCCGAGTCTAAATACACCCAATGGATGCACCAAATCTCCCTACCTGCTTGGAAGTCTATTTTTAGTGTCTTACTAGTCTCACCCTCTAGAAGTGTCAAGTTAAGCTAATGCCAAGGATATAGTTTGAATATGATGGTGTACCCAGGTAGCCTTAGAGTAGACTTCAGTAGTAGCTAATTTCGAAACATAAATGGTCCTAGTATGTTGTGCAAATGATACTTGAGCTAGTGCAACCTCTGTTGCCATCCTTACACAAGGGTTTTGATTTGGTATGGACTCATTTCCTATCCTTGCATACTTATAAGCCTATGATATATTTATTTCATGCCTGTAATTGAATTTTGAAGAGCTATTCCCTGAATTTTTG
The DNA here is from genome assembly GCA_001517045.1 of Pseudotsuga menziesii. Classification (NCBI taxonomy): domain Eukaryota; kingdom Viridiplantae; phylum Streptophyta; class Pinopsida; order Pinales; family Pinaceae; genus Pseudotsuga; species Pseudotsuga menziesii. The sequence goes on along the minus strand of LPNX010269285.1, from coordinate 24,651 downwards.
TTAATTTGGAAAGGTCCTACTATGTTTGGAATTAATTTAGTCAATCCTATTTTTTCAACTCTAGTACCTAGTTCCAAATTTTTTTATTTAGATCTTTGTTTTTTAGTTAATATCTCCATAAATATGATTGGGGATATTATACCATTATATTTTATAGGATTATACATATATTTCTCTTGTTTTATCTGAATATAATTTAATTTGTTGCATTAATCATATATACGAACATGTGGTAACCTAGAATTCATTTATCATATTTCAATGATAAGTTGGATGTGGAAAATTTATTGCAAAATATCAACTACTATGTATATATAACCACATTAATCGGAAAAATTTTAATGATAAACTAAGTTGTGTGCCTCATCAACATTTTTCATTAGTGCAAGACGGAACATGACTGTATTAATGTTCATAGAGTTATTCAATAGTGTGCATAATATTAATTAAACAAACATTGGCATTTCATTATTCAATGCATAATGAAAAAAGGGAACACATGTGGTTATAATAAATTGAAACAAAAATAATATTTAGTAAGCTAGTGATAAAATGACTATTTTGAACAGTGATATCCATGTCCATTTAAGTATTGAATTGTTAAGAAGTAAACTTTTAAAAAATTCTAAATCAACCTAATTCAAAATTTCTAAAGCCATAAAATTACTAAAGCCACGTGATAAAAAACAATTTCAAAACTTTGGACATAAGATCATCATTATTCAAGCAAGGATTATAAATCCTATAAAATTAGAAGTATTCATTTACATTATATCAGCATCAATGTCATCTAATGCTTCCTTATCAATGTTGATATGGTCCTACAAGTTTTTTATGTTATTATTTCTACACCATCCTACTAAAGTGGTATTGTAATCATCTTCGTCTTAACCTTCTTCTAACTATGCTAGTCATAATAGTAGTCAAGAACCTAATGAAACACAACCAAACAAAGACCAAAACCTTACAACAAAATCTACCTTACCAACTCTTCATTGAAACCAATTAAATTAACCCTAAATCAAAATGACAACATTCCCGTATACCAACAACCTAGTCGTTTGACAATTTTGCTCGTTATCGACAACATTTTATGGCACAATTTAGATGAATACAGCCTAGTCATTTGACAATTTTGCTCGTTATAGACAACATTTTATGGCACAATTTAGATGAATCCGGTAAAAAAATCAAGATCCCAAAAAATAGTGTTTAAACTTTCTTAATCGGGGTTCCTTCAAAGTATTTGAGGACGTTGAATCCATTTATACATTCATAAGCATGATTTGAACAACCCAAAATTCAAATTTAAAAAACAAAATCACTGGATTTCAATACAAAACTCATTGGATGGACCATTGAATTTTTTGGCTTATCCTTCCTATACATATAAATAACAAATTAATCATAATAAAACCCTTAAATCTTTAGATATGACATTTCTATACATAAAAATAATAATAATAATCTAATCTCAACTCCTTTCCAAACCAACCTAAGATTAAAGAGATAGTGTTAGTGTACGACATGAGTGGGCGTAATGGTTAAGAGCGTGTGTTTCCTCTTAGGAGGTTAGGAGGGGAGTAGTGTATGTACACCTCTCTAGACTTATAGATTATTATTATTATCGCTACATTGAAGTAAGGGGATATCATCCTATTTAAAAGAGATAAAAATTTCATCTTTTAGAACTAAAAGGAATTGATTCAACTACCAGAGTGATACCATGATTTGCAAAGAGGTTTTTCTTACTCAGGTCATTCTCAGGGAATGTTGACAAATCATTGCTAAAAGTGAGGCATGTTTTTTTCTTTTTCTTTTTTATTTTGTTACAATTTTTAGTGGTGTTAGAGAAGAAGCCCGTTCCAATTAAAACCCTAATCAAATTTGGGCATCATTGCAGATAATGAAGTAAGATGATAACAAACTAGCCTGATCCGGAAAAGTGGCGTAGGTGATTAAAAAAATCTATTCTTCATACAAGTTCTGTAGACTTGTCTTTGTTTTTGTATGTTTTTTCACTACAAACATGCAACCTTTCTCTTTTCCTTTGTTACACTAGAAGGCCACAATACAGATCTGAGTTTTACAATACTACCTAATTGTTTGATCTAGAATTGATTCGATATGGGATTGAATGATAAAGCTTACAGATTATCTATCAAGTGTGGTTTGAATTTATCTCCATTGAATCCATAATCCATGATATTAAAATTCAATTTAGCTTCATATTTGAATATTATATAAATCGTGCAATCATTAAGGAGAAATACCTTGCATCCAAGACACATGAGTTCAATTCTTGGAAAGAGAAATTAAGATCTACAAGTTTCTTGCTCTATAATAACCCATCATTTTGAAGACAGTGAAAACCAAATGAATTACGCTTCATCAAATAGAGATGTTAACCATCAACTTAATGACTAATATCTCCCATATCTACAACACATTATTGAGTGTTTTCTACCTTGACTCCCAACATCAAATTGATTGAAACCTCATTTGATTAACATATATTCTAGAGGGAAAATATGACTTCCAACAATATAAATTCTAATTTAAACACAAAGCATTCAACTGACAGTCTAGGAAATTGGAGGTGAAAAGAACTCAAATACTCTTACTCTATTATTCTTCTTGTATTCAAACTCATGCAACTCCAAATCCCCATATATTACAAACTCAAATTGTGCTTATATACACAACAATATGAATTCAATCTTGGTTCTTTAAGGAGGGATCAAATTCCTCTATTTAGTATTTTTAAAAATGATCAAATCCAACTCCTAAAATTTGTAATTATTCTATTAACTAAGAGTTACTCAAAATAGTAGTGCAAATCATTTTGGGAGAACATATCCCTTATTTTAAGAACTAATTCTATCCGTTGAACACAAAAATTTTGAAATTTAGGGAACCTACTCCCTTAGAAAAAAAATTGACCTTATAGAGGTCCAAAGCTATCTTTGAGTGATGCTTCTGCATTAAAAGGGTCTTGTCGATGTGCAGAGTAGCAAGGATCCCAAAGGCCTTCATATTTTCTATTATTTTGTCCAGGTTTGTTTAGTTTTTTCTTTCATGGTGTGAGATATTCCCAGATATTCCCATTTCCCAATTGAATTTCTAAAATAGAAACCTGAAAATCGTAGAGAGATCAATCCTTCTTTCGTAATCAAGGGAACAATAGAAAATATTTGGAAAATTGGCTTGAAACTAGTGCTTTTTTATTAATTTGGACAATACACAAGAATCAAGATAAAGTGAATGTAATATGGGCATTTAACTTTGCTAGATATGTAGTCCCTAATAGATTATGTACAAAACATTCACCCAAAAATTTAATATGGATGCCTAATATTTTTTACTCTACCAATACAATTATCAATCTGCGTCAATGCTTTATGTATCAATACATTACAATCCAAATAGTACAATACATTACAATCTCTTTCTTTTTTCACTTCATTGTTGCAGTGCTATTAAAATTAGGTTATCATTGGTGAAAATATTTCTTTCTTTTGTGACATTGTAGTGTTGAGGGTCTACTTGCTCCCATTTTCTGAACTTCTAGTTTTGTGGAGCATCCTCTAAATATGGAAATTAGAAGGAAATCAATTGCTTTAAAAAAATTGTCGTTCTCAAATGATAATTTTAGAGTCTCTCTGTTAAACCTCTTTACTCTCCTACATATATCAGGTTGAATTCCTATTTAAGGTTGTGAGGTTTGAATATACACAATATTCTATTATGAGGTTGTGCAATTCCAATGCCCAAATTACTTCCTTTACTTTCCAAATTGATATTACTCGCAACTGCGACCTCCATCTTAGGCATTTTCAGTTGAAATCAAACTTGAATGGTGATTGTTCTGTTGTTGATTCCCAACATTTAGTTATTAATTTGAACCACCTTTGATCCAGATGAATGTCGGTGGCCACCCACCTATTCCACTGGCTCAAAACTATTTTCCATTGTGGAAGTTCCTAGTTATTTTTCTACGGTATTTCGAGTCCCAAACTTCCTGGGCCATTTTGAGGCCCTAAACAACATTCTTTGGANGGGGGGGTGTAATGGTTTCCCTTAGCATGAATTTGGCCCCAGTTGAAAGTTTTAAATCTCGGATAGACCTTTCCAATGGGCTATCGAGCACCCAAATCAGAGATCATATGCAAAAGTTATGACCCTAGGAAGTTGATTGTTCAACTTACCACCTTGGGGCCACAAACTTTATGACAGTTCATCTTCTAGGGTTATGTTTTGGACTTTTGGGGTCCTCACCCTCATTATTATTATAAATATGCCCCTTTGGCCTCATTTTGTATTCATCTTTTCACAGATAAGTGTAGCAGCCACATCTCTTCTCAGAGATAGCTACCACCATTCTACTTATTGTATTACATTATGTTCTATTTTCGCCATTTAATAGAATATGTGTTCACTGTATCTCTGTTTCCATTGCAATATGTCTGTGCTTATGATGCTATTTTTGATATTTCATTCGTTCATGCATAAATCTAGATCATTGGTATCAGAGAAATCATCTCTTTGATTGTTTCTCAGTGTATGTCCCCGACGAGGTCTGGGTATAGAGAGTTGGGTTTTGAACTAGTTTCACTTGGGGGAGATCACTCTCGCTATCCCAAACGACCTCACATGGTGGAAGAAAAGAGAGACGAAGGAGCAGTAGATCATATCAAGACGTTGCTTCAGGAATCCCTCTAGCAACAAAGAAATGAGATGATGGATAGTTTCGCCCAAATCCTTCTACGAATGTCATCAATGGCGAATTCACCTTCAATGAGAAACAATTTCAGAGATGAAACCCCATTTAAGGTTCAATTTAACTTTGATATTCCTTTATTTAAAGGAAAATTGATGTAGATGCCCTAGATAATTGGCTGAATGTTCTAGAAGGGTATTTCTCTATCCACAATTTTTCCGACAGGGAAAAGATCACCTTTGCACTCCTCAAGGTAGTCCCCCATGTCCAAAATTGGTGGGGTACTTATTGGGATAAAATATCATCAAACGATTCTGCAATTCTTGAGATGAATTCCACTTGGGCCTCTTTCATTAATGTCATCAAGGAATAGTTTTACCCTGTGGGAAACTATGATGACCAGTACACCAGATGGACCATTTTGCGTCAAGAGAGGGACCAGATGGTTTCAGAGTACACCAATAACTTTCATACCTTGCACACAAAGTCGGGTATCAAGGACTCTGAGCAACACCTGATATTGAATTATCGTAGTGGTATACATCGGTACATCTGAACTGAGATGGACTTCCTCGACATCTCTTCACTTAGATCTTCCTATCGGCATGCTATCAAAATTGAGGAGAAATTTCGACAAAAGAAAAAGTGAGACTTTGGACCTATGAACCCACCACATAAGAAAGGAAAGGGAAACCATGGCCCGCAGAACACAAGACAAGGAAATGACAAGCGGTCCCTGCCACAAGCAAAGAAGGGAAATGGAAAGACAAAGAAGGACACTGGGAAGTGGTGTGAGTTCCAAAAAATCCCCTTGCAAAACACTGATTAATGTCTCTCAAAGCAGTCATTGGTGGCCGAGATAAAATATTCATAATCAGATCTCAATTCCGATTCAAAACCCAATGCCACAACCACATACCATGGGAATCATATGATTAATGAAGACCCCATTGTCACTATTGCTACTACACAGATTCAACCAGAGAAGCCTAAAGAGTCAAAGGAAGAGGAGCACCTCTTCCACTCACAGATGTGGGTGAAGGGAATCTCACTACATTTTTTTGTTGACAACGACATCCAAAAGAACCTGATATTTGTAGAATTCATCAAGAGGTTGGAGTTTTCGATGACACCACACCCGCAACCCTCCAACATCATCTGGATAAGGCAAGGACGAGGGATCCTCATTAATCAACAACACCTCCTATTATATGGAATCAATCCTTTCAACAATGAGGTATTGTGTGATGTGACCCTTCTTAAATTCTATGATATTGTTTTAGGACAACCATTTATGTGGAAGTGTCATGTTGTATATGAGTCACGACCTCGCAGTGTCATTATCACTTTTGGAGGACAACTCTATTGGATAACAAAGACAGTTGCGCCTAACACAATCTCGCAAGGTAGGAATATAAGGTCCCACACCAGGAAATTATCCCTCTTCACAATTTCCTCTGAAGGAAAACATCAAATCATAGAGACCTCCACATCCTCTACATGGGGTGTATCTACTCTGCAGAAACAAGAAGAACACAGAGTCATTGTTTCCTCATCTACTCGAGTACCTCTACAGTGAAAGACCACACATTCAAGGTTCCCCTCCAAAAACAAATCATCCATATAGCAATTGCAGCCCTCTCAGGATGTCAAAGAAAGATAACCTCGTCACTTCAGCAAATGTCACACCAGGAGATCATCTCACCACACAGTTTGAGATATGATACGGGATTTTAAGCAATGGATACCATTGCTTCCTAAGGATGGAGGATTGATCAAGATGGAGATCAATGGCCTCCCACCTATTCCACTAGCTCAAAACAATTTTCCATTGTGGTAGTTTCCTAGTTACTTTTCTACGATTTTTTGAGTCCCAAACTTTCGGGGTCATTTTGAGGCCCTAAACGACATTTTTTAGAGATTGGGGGGGGAGGGGGGGGATTAGCAGCTCTCGACAGGCATTTGGCTCTAATCAAAAGTTGTAAATCTCGAATAGAAATTTCCAATGGACTATCGAGTGCCCAAATCAAAGATCGTATGTAAAAGTTATGACCCCAGGAAGTTGATTGTTCAACTTACCACCTTGGGGCCACAAACTTTATGACGGTTCATCTTCTAGGGTTATGTTTTGGAATTTTGGGGTCCTCACCCTCATTCTTATTATAAATAGGACCCTTTGGCCTCATTTTGTATGCAGCTTTGCATGGATGAGTGTAGAAGCCACATCTCTTCTTAGAGATAGCTACCACCATTCTAGTTATCGTATTACAGCCTGTTCTATTTTCACCATTTAATAGAATATGTGTTTACTGTATCTATGTTTCCATTGCAATATGTCTGTGTTTATGATGATATTTATGTTATTTCATTTCATTCCCACATAAATCTAAATCAATCTTCCATCTTACCCTCGAATTTGTAAGCTGCTCTTATCAACTAGTTCCTTGAGCAGGTGTAGTTTCATAACATATATATTATATGCATTGATAACATCCATGCCATTTTGAAGTTATTTGGGTTTTAAGCAATCATTCCACTCATGATTCTATTTTTTATAATAGAAGCAAAAATTATTTTTGGTTTTCACCCTTGCATGACATATTTTCTTATATTTACTTCTTTTAACATCCCTAACAACCATTCCTTACAAAGATGATATTTCTTACACTTTCTTAAATAGATTTATGTACCATTGCTTAGCTATGTTGTCATCTGCACTTGGATTTCTTTCTGTTGTCATTACATTATCTATAGAGTAGACGTTGGTGGTGCAAGTATATGTTGTGTAAGGGGAGGTGTCAAGATTTGATTTGGTGAATCTGAGGAATTTTAGGACCTTCCATTTTAAATCTCTTTGGGTTTGTTAAGCAATCATTCCATTCATGATTCCTTTTTTTATAGAAGCAAAATGTATTTTTTTCTTTTCACCCTTGCATGACATATTTTCTTAACTAGATTTACTTCTTCTAACTTGCATGATAGCCATTCCTTACAAAGTTCTTCTTTTTACACTTGATGAAATAGTTTTTTGTACCATTTCTTAGTTCTTTTGTTATCTGCACTTGGATTTATTTCTATTGTTGTTGGATCATGAACATTCAAATGACAGTACTTTTATGTCCAATTAGACAATTGTTTTGTTTTACTTTGTATGTGAAATTGTTTTATAAGAAATGTTACATAGGTAAATCTAATTTTGCAATGGCATTATAGATATAAACTAATAGTATAAGTATTTTATCTTTCCAATTGTATTTGTTATGTAGGTCAAATAGACTTACAAATAGAAGTATGGAAACTTCACCCTAAACTCCCATCAAAAGTGGTTCACTTGATTTTCCATTATAGCGGTAGATGGTTGCTTTGCAATTGCATTATCTATAGGAGTTAAATATGGAGAGGTTTGTAGTATAAGTATATGTTATGTAAGGGGATATATAAATATTTAATGAATTTGAGGAAGTTTGGGACCTGTTCAAGAAATATCTAATGTTTGGGACCTGTTCTAGAAATATCAAATGTTTGGGACTGAGCAACATCAAAATGACTCAAAGGCAACCGTGTTTCAAATTATTCATGTTCCCTAAGCCATGGAGTCCCTCTTTGTGTGATTTAGCTTTCTTGTTTTTCTTGTTCTGTTTGAATTTCAATGCTATATAGAATTGGTAATCAGATCAAAATATTGTTCCTTTTAATGGATAACCTATTTATTACTTATTAAAGGAAAATCCCATATAGAATATAAAATAAAAGAATTGTGTATCCCACAACAAACATGTATTTTGAAGAAAAAACATGGACACACACTTGTCCAGTGTGCAACTGCTAAGCTATATTTCATTAATTGTAAACACAAAATAGAACTCCCTTGGTTCCAAAACATTTCATTTTGAGTGCTCAAGTATTTATACTAAAATTGTTGCTATTTTTCCAATCTATTAAAAATTATACAACTCTTCATATATCCTACTAATCTTTTAATGTCTCTTCATCTTCGACTATTTTTCTTCGCATGCTACTTCATATTGCTCAATCCATCTAGGAATTTCTTAATTAATAATCTACCCTTGCATTATTGTTGATCTCCACAACAAATTGTTGTCATGCATTTTACTTGTGCAATTTATTCTTTGAACCTCTTTGTGATGGAACCGCCCATATTTTCTATATTTTGTTGAAATGGAACCCAAACCTCATGGTTACATATCAAAACACATTTCTTTGACCACAACCTAACCTTGAATGTCTTTGTCTAGATTTTAACCCAACCTCGTGGTCTATTCCTTCCTCTTGCAACATAGAGATGTTGAAAATACTAGTTATAAAGTTGTTATACTGACTTTATTTATTGGCATTGTAAACTTATAGGGAAAGGGAGCTACTTATTAATGTTGTTGAAGATTCAATTTAACCAATCTCCTACTAATATGAGCTTCATTGAAAATAATCCAAAATTAAATAGTATTCACCTTAATCATAAATATAGTATGGTAGAGAAAACATTCTATAAAGTTGCTTTGCTATGGTAGTAATTATTAAAGGTTGAAATCTACGGATTCCAACCAAGATTTGACACTCACCAAAAAAATAACTAGATATAATGATCATCAAGGCAAGAAAAATAGTTAACAAAACTTTCTTTATAAATTCTTTTAAGAATGGGATCTAAGTTGAAGGAAACATGCTTCCCACCTTTGTCTCCATTACTTGAAATGCCTCAAAATGCAGAAACATGTTTTGAATGTTGTTTAAATGACCCAAAACATTTTGGTTGTTTCTTCTAGGAAAATGGTGAACCTTAGTCCCATAAACTCACTTGAAGATTGTGTGGGTCCCACAAATGTACAAAAATGTATATTAACCCTTAAACAATGTCGACTCAACACTAACACCATTCTAGAAGCACACTAATTTAGATTTACATTGTAGTTTAAAAAATAAACTTTTAGAAACCCTAACAACCTTGAATTTCATATGAGAAAGTGATTCTTGTCACTCCTTCCTTGTTCTTTATTTAAGAGAAAGGATTTCCTATATCAACCAGAAACATTTTGACTATGTTTTGGAGCAATTCCAGCAAGAAAACGATCATGGGAAGCAAGAATAATTTTTGTGGGATTTCTTATCTTTGGAGAGCAACATTTTTTTTACTTTTGTAACTTCAATGGATTCTAGAAATTGTGTTTCTTCCAATCGTAATTCAAGCAAGGAAAATGGCATGTATACTTTGTTGAAGTATGTTAAAAAGTTACATTAATTCCTAGCATGGTTCATGGGAGTGGGAGTGCATTCTATGTCACGATCCATACAAGGAAACTTAAACAAGAGTGAAGGCATGCATTTGCATGAGGGGTAAATTTTGTGTTGGCCTTTGTTAATTTACAATAAACACGAATGAAATGGAAAAATATGGAGCCTAATGATGCTCAAATGTTGAAATGTAGGAAGCTTAGACTGCTACTGACAATACTTTAGCTATTAAAATAAGAGGATTTTTGTGTAATGCTTCAAATAGAACACTATAAAACCTTTCCAAAATTGTTTATGTCATCATACAAGGCTACTGCTACAGGGGAATCATCACACAAGGTTCCCATATTCGAGTGCATTACTTGTTTATTGCATAGGTTTCCCAATAGTGGAAATTTATTGCTACAAGAGGATACGGTTCTAAATAGTACCAAGAACATGCCCATAACTGAAATAATGAGGTTATTGCTACTATAATACACCAAAACAAGTTTGAGAATAGATTTAATATCCCAGAATGTGTCCAGATCTAACTCTTGATCCCCTTTCACAATTGCTTTCATTCACAAGACTTGAGATGAAGATGGTTTACTATTGTCACCTTGCCCATAAGTTCCCAGAACATGTCCAGACTTGACTTTAGGGTTTTTTTGGGGTTTGTACATGCATGTGTTTCCCTAAACATGACCAAGTCTAATAAACATGAGTTTTTGTTGTTATTTTGGTTGCTTCTTATGCCCAAGCTTGTCCAAAGTGCCCAGAAATACTCTTACTATTGTAGGAAAACAATGAAATAGGTCTAAGAATTGTTTTAAAATTCCAGAGTTTTCAACACTATAGAAAAACCCTGTCATCACAATTTGAAAATTTTCTTATCACACCCTTGCAATTTTTTAATTTAACAAAGCCTAAGGATCTTCAAACTAGATTGAACCCCACTCTGAAAGAAGATTGAAGGAGGAAGAAGAATTTCAGTGTGCAATGATCAAACAATCATGGTGAAATTAAACAGACAAGAGGCAAAAAATTTCCAGCATATGATTACTTTCATATTCATTAATATTTATGTAATACAATCATGTTACAATAAAGGAGATTTGAATCCTATAGGATTGATTCGAATCCCATGACTTGGATTGACTCGAGAGATCACTAACCATGGGAAAATCACCACTAAAGGCTCACTAATGCAACTCCAAACAACTGAATTAGTTCACAATTAGTTAACTGACAAAGGTAGGTGAGAAAAGGCGCCTAACTCCATTAAATCATGCAAATTTGGTGCTAGGATAACTGAATATGAACTAATTGATATCCATTAGAGCATCAATCAACACAGACTAGGGTTAATTGATGGTGGGATTCCCCATGACTTAGTGTGGGTTCCTAAATTATAGGGATTGATATTTGGAGCTCCCAAACTCATGCATACTAGTGCATGAGATGGTAGGTGGGCCCCATTTGACTTCCCCGTGGAACTAATGAAGCGGAAACATACTTCTAAGCTAGGAATTGACATTTAGACTATGGTGGTCAAGGGGGGATTATAATTAATCCTAACACCCCCCCTTAATCCAAAATTGAACAACCTGGGCCCTAAGAACTAAGACCAAAGGTCACCCATACAATATAATGCAAAAAATTAGATGCTCAGTAAACCGAGGAAATGGGGAAAACCTCATGGGAACCTCCCCTCCCTCAAAATGAAGAGTGGGGAACTGAATCAAGCTTTCACACCAAGAGACAAATTTATCCTTGAGTAAAAAAATTTGTGAAAAAAATATGTAGTCTGCACCTCTGTAGAGCATTAATGCATTCTGGTGGTCCTTGTGTGCACTAGTTCCCTAGTACAGTGCATGTGAATCTCTCCTCCTTCCAATATGATGCCAAATAGGAGAAGAAATGTTGTTGCTTTTGAGGTCAAATTTGCATCTTTCGAACCTTTGTGACATTATGGAAGAGTTCAACTTGGGATGACATGCCCTGGGGGCTTGCTTGAGCCCATACAATGGATGCCTCAGCTTGCATGTCAAGAGAGAATCATCAGTGTACCCCTTAGGTTTTTCCATGTAGATTTATTCTTCTAATTTACCATGTAGAAAGTTACTTTTGTCTCTTCTTTCTGGATGAAGAGAGACATGATCCAATGTCTCATTGTTCTTTGGTGACTCATACTCCTTATCCATGGATTCCTATATTTGCGAATCATGGCAAGCCACTTTGTATAATTGTTGATCAGACCTCACCATCATGTAGCATCTCTATGGGATTTTATAGCACCTCTCTAGGAGAAGTGGATTTGCATGACATGGTGCAAGGTTCTCATATTGAAACTGAGATATGGTTCTCCTTTTGTCATATGAATCTCCAACCATGTTACCAGTAGCATCAATGAATTTTTGAGCCCATTTATAGATATGATTGGGAGTAGGGACTAGATCTGGATCTGGATTTGTTTGAACTTCATCATCAATACCAAGATATGATTGAACTTGGTGCTCTTCTTCGGATTTTGAATATGAAACATCAATAGAAACATCATCATATTCAAATGGTTTAGGTAGAATGAATTTATCTTCCATTTTAAATGGCTGCAGAGATTTCACTGGACCTGAATATGGAAACAAATGTGAGAACTCATATGCATTGGAGGCATGGTTTGCAAAACCGTTTGATATCAGCTTCCTAGTAGAGATATTTGAGATCTCCTTTGAGTCAAAATCAAATACAACTCGCTTTTGTGAGCCTGTATGGGTCATCTGATATACAGACAATAGATTTGTTGCTAAAAAGGGCACACATAAGACATATTTGAACATTCCATGTTTTAATTTTATTATACCATTCCCTTCATCTTGGATCTGAATGTCATCTCCCATATGAATACTTGGACCATCAGTAAGATGTAATGAAGAAAATGATTCTTTTGAGGCAACCATGTGGTTGGAGCCTCCTGAATCAATGAGAAAGGCTTGAGATTTTGAAAATCTAGCCTCCATTGCATGGCATCTCTCATGATCTTGAATCTTGTCTCTAGAATCAGCCTTCTTTCCCTCTTCAAGGAGGGAAATATTATTCCATTCAAGGATTCTTGACATCTGATATATGGTTTTCTTCATACAACCTTTCTCTATATGGAATTCTTTCTTATAGTAGGAGCACTTTCCCTTGTCAAACCTTTGATGTTTGTCCTTCTTAGAGCTTAAGGCTCCATATAATGGATCAAACTCCTCCTTTGGTTCGAATTCATTGTTTCTATTATCCTTTCCTTTCTTCTTCCCCTTTGCTTGTGCATTCTTTGTCTCTCCAACCAAGAGAGCTTGATTTTTGGAGGCTCTGAGGGTTCCCATCTCTATCAACATATCGTGTTCCCAAATAATAGATTCCATGAATGCATCAAGATATTACATTCCTGAATTTAGAGTTCTCAATATCCCGGAATGAAAGGTGGATACAAAAACCGAGAATTATTGGCCAAGTTTTCTCATAATAAAGGGCACCAATTTATAATCCTTCTTGTAAATCCCACACTACTTGCATTGCATGACTAAGGATTTGAACTTGGTGAAGAATTTCTAGATGGTCTCGAAATTGTTGGGTTGAAGAGAAATAAGTTCATTCTCTGGAATATGACCTCTCAACTCATCCTGCTTTCCAAGCAGTCGCTCGAGCATCTGCCATACTTATCTTGGAGTTTTTAATCCATTTAGGTGGAAGAGTAGCTCCTTGGAGATATGAATGCACATGAAACCAAACGCTTCATCCAATTTGTTCAGATACTTCAACTTCTCAATAGGTTGTTGGGGTTTGACCTCCTTTCCCATAGTGATCGTGTACATACTTTTGTTACACAACACAATCTACATATCATCCCTCCAATTAAAATAGTTGAAGGGTGTGAGGATCCTAGGTGTCAAGGTTGTGGAATTCTCCATCTTGCAGCTTCAAGAGCATCATAATTCTTCTAAATGCTTCTAAATTCTTCAAATTACCTCCAAAAGCACTTCAATTAGAAGGAAAACCAATTCAATCACTCTCTACTTTGACATGTGCACATTATCAGGGTTCTTCACACATGGCTAGACTTCTTTGGATAAATCCAGACGGAGAAAGGAACAAATACCAGGAATTATGTGGAACCTAGTTGCTTCTAGTGCATCAATGGAAGTTTACAAGGATTGAAGTTGGCCTGATTACCTGCTCTCATACCATGTTTAATTTAGCAAAGCTTCGGGATTTTCGGTATGGATTGAACCCCATTGTGAAAGAACATTGAAGGAGGAAGAAGAAATTCAGTGTACAATGATGAAACAATCATGGTGAAATTAAATAGATAAGAGACAAAAAATTGTCAGCATAAAATTACTCTCATAATAATTAATTTATATGTAATACAATCATGATACAATAAAGGAAAGTTGAATCCTCTAGGAGTGACTTGAATCCCATGACTTGGACTGACTCCGGAGATCACTAACTATCTCTCTCTCTCTCTCTCTCTCTCTCTCTGCTAGGAGTTCCAATGTATTCTAGTAGTGTACTAATGAGAAACAATTAGGAGTTCCAATGTATTCTAGTAGTGTACTAATGAGAAACAATTCTCTCTCTCTCTCTCTCTCTCTCTCTCTCTCTCTCTCTCTCTCTCTCATTAGTAAAACATCTAAATGGATTTCCAAAATTTAATTGTAAAACGATTGATGGCCTATATACATACATGGTTGAATAAATAAATAGTTGATAAAGTGTCATACTCATAACATATTAATAATGATATATATTTATTGTAGAATTACAAAATAGTGGATAAATTACCTGTTGATGGGATTTCTTATGTAAATTCTTATATCTCCTTCCATTTAATTAACCAAAACTATCAACGGACCTAGAAAATTAGGAACTTTCTCTTTGTTTTATATGATTTTTGGCTCCCTTAAAGTACCTTTTGATGGGATTTATTATGTAAGTTTTGATGACTCCTACCTTTTAACTAACCAAAACTATCAACAAATCTATAAGTTTGGGAACTTTATGTCTGTTTTATATGAGTTTGGGCTCCCTTAAAGTTATAGTTCAAACATAAAAGTAGCTGTGCAATTTCTCTTATCAGTTGTATTACAGTATTCCAAATGACATTAGTATAGAACATTTGCTCTTGGATTATGTTTTATTTTGTTGGTGATTTGTTCTGGAATTGTCACTAAATATTCTTGTTTTAAAATAGACATGGGGGCAGGCAAAGACTTACCTACAATTTGGAGGATTGTCTACAAAAGGGAAAGATGATGGGGATGCTCGATTTGAGTTTAAGGAAACACAAGATTTTGGAGTTTTTGACCATGAAGATGTGTGCCGTAATAGTATCCTTGAAATGGAAGAGGTGGAAGAAGATGATTGTCAGCAATTGGTTAATAAACTAACTAGAAAGATTTCTATCGGTGCTCATTTTGACATCACACATTACAGTTCTAATGAAAAATGGGATAGCCAGAATATGAATGTTGAAGCAATAACATTAAATGCAACTTAGGTAATACCAAGGTGAACAATTTCTTTTCGGTTGTTTATATTGCTAAAAGCATATTTACATTCACAAGGCTGTTTCAAATTTTCAAGTTACTAAAGCCATGTGGACTAATCAATACTTGCATGTTTGTTGGGAAAGATACACTCTATATATATGGTCGAATGATGGAAATTGGTGATCAAGAAGTAACCTTGGATGATATTTACTCTCTTGATCTCAACAAACTTGATGAATGGAAATGCATCATAGAGGTGAGTAGAACAAGGATAATGGTTTGTATGTGTCATCTGGCTATCATTTCTACTAGATTGTCAATGTTTTGATTATTATATTGATCTTATTGGTATGTAACATCTCCTTTTTTCTTGTTTTGATGAACTTAAAATTGCAAGGTCCTTGGAAAATGAATAATTGCGTGCAAAAGCATTAGATGCAATGCAATTTTTGCTTTTATGTTCTGAAACAATAATGGTATTTGTTCTTTTTTGTAACAGGATTTAAAAATAGAGTGGGTAGAAGCTAGTGATGATGAAGATGATGAAAGTAATAAAGATGGAGATGTCAAAGAAAGTGATACATAGAAGGAAGAGGAGGATGAAAGTGAGGTATAGATGTTTTCTTTTGATTTTGGATCACTCAATTACAATATATTGTTGTGCATGTATGCTAATTCATGATTATGTCCCCTTGTATTTGTTTAAGCTAGTACAAACAACTCATAATCAATTCCACACCTATAGAATGATATTCTTATTTTCTCTCTTCTTTCTTTCTCAAGTCTTCTCCTAAGTATAATGCACAATGCCAAAAACAACTCACTAATGTCAGATCAAATTTTAGATTACAAAATATATTTTCATGATGTGAGGATCATAAATTAAGTCATGCATTAGATGTCTACAAATATCATGTTCTAAAAATACCAGATTTCGCCATCATTAGCTCAGTTTTGAAAGTTTTTCCTTCATGATTGTGAATGATAGCTTATAATTACTAACTACTAGCTTGGAGAATGCTTGGAAGCTATAATATAGATTCAAAGCAAACGTTTTTCTATTCTTGAATGGAAAATTAAACTTAATTGTTGGTGTAAAATAATTGATGGATACAACTTCCAACTCTATAGGTAGAACCCTAAATACACTACAATTTCTCATATGCATCATAATCCTACTTTTCTTAAGAATCCTTTTTAATTTATGGCCAATCCTAACTCTACTGAGAAGAGTACTTCATTAGCAAGATTTTGGCCCCATTTTGTAATCATTAATGTAATCAATTTCAAGTTTATTAGTAGTCTGTCATATTTTGTACTCGGTGAGTATAAACAATTGATTGTTCTCATTCTCAATATGTAGTGGATAATAAGAATATGGTTTTAAGTATGTGGTATCTGGGGCATTATCCTCACAATCATGATTGGAATGGTAATAAAAGAATTGTAGTTATGTATAGGAAAAGAAGAAAGAATATGAGAAGGGAACTTTGGGAGTAGAAGATGTTGCTATTGTCCTAGGAGAAGGTAGAAATCTTTGTTGAAAGGAAAGAAGATAAAAAATAGACCATATATGAGTTGAGCTAGATCTTGTTGATTCACAATGTACACCATTGGTATGCAAATACTTTTGCTTGGGACTAAATAAACTTAGGATAATGAATAACTAGTGTTGAAAGAACATCCAATATATTTATGGTCTTAGATGAGAAATGATAATTATTTTTTCTATAGATACACCAAGGTAAGGAAGGATGTGTAGGTTTGGAATTGTTTCTTCTTGCCAATTTGATTTTCTCATTTGTTTGTGTCTTGATTAAGAAAAATTAAATAATCGATGGGTAGAAACTATGCAAGGAAGAGTGCACAAGGGGAAGATCACTTATGGCTAAGTCTCTACCCTTAGGAGGCCATATCTTGAGATCCCAATATCAAAATTGAACAAATGAGTGCTCATTGGAAATATGATAAGATAAATAATAGATTAGTTGTGGTTTTAGAATCCAAATCTTGTAAGAGTTTTATAAGAGATTCAAAGAATAGTTAGGTTCATATCGTTTCATGGTGAAAGATTATAAGTTTGGAAGCATGATTCCTGAGCTCATAACATGAGATACATGCATCCAAAATTTGAAAACACAACACGTTGGAAAGCTAAAGTTATGAGGAACAACTTGTGAACGATATCCAAACTAGGAATGTCAAATATCAAACCCAAAATTTAAAAAACAACATGATTATTTATGGCATTTAGCATTTAGTTATTTTGGGATAAAAGTTCATTGAATAATAATTATGAAGATAAAAAGTGAGCCCCAATTGGGGCACCAATTTTTAAGTGCACATTTACCTAGGGGCATTTAGTAAGGCATTGATTAAGTGACCAAATCATTTTTTCATGAAAAGAGAAGCACATGAAAAATGGGAAAAAGGGGCAAAACGCCTAACTTCCAAGGAAACTGTAAGAGGATGGAAAAAACTTTATAAAATAAGCATTCAAGGATATATAGAGGGTTCATATCGAACAATTCTTACTCTTTATTTTGTCTCTTTTATGTCATCCTACTAGAGTCTCATCTCATCCTAAAAAGCGTGAATAATTTTATTATGGTTGTCTATGTAGGTGGATACAAATGAAATAACTAAAAACGACTCACCTCCAATTTGAATTTCTTTACTACAAATAGTATTATGCTGCTATTTTTCAGATTGGGTTTGCACAAATATTACCTTGTTTATATCATGCAAATTGAGAATAAGAACATAACTTATTTTGAGTCCATTCCCATGTTGTTGTCATTTTTGGTTTTATAGTTTTTTCATGGTTCCCAGTTAGAAGTTTCTTTTCAAATTTCTGCACTCTTTAAAAGTAATGGTTATGCAGTTTTCAAGAGTTGTTATTTTGAAACTTTTAATGTCTATATTGATAATTGAAGTAAGTTGTTTTTCAGCAAGAAAGAAGTATTAATGACAAGAATGTGTAATGATTATGTAAGTGTCAAAAGAAGACCAACCAATGGACTAGGATATTGCAATGCTTAGTTTCAGATTTGGAGTATGTTTTTGTTTTGACTTAGATTATCAATAGAAGCATTGTCTAGGTATTGGGATTGTTATTTTCCCCCATAAAAAGGAAAATTTATGGTACTAGGTAAATACAAATTTACTTGGGAGACACATGCTACTCCATTTATCAAAGCTATTTATGTTGATTAATTGCATATTTATGCACATAAATAATGAGATTTTTTTATTTATTTTTTTTTTTTCTTCTGAGAATCCATGAAATGTAACCCTCGTGAGATTCAAAATATTAAACATGCCATAAAAAATATCATATAGACCAAAGCATATAGTGACAGTGGAAATGTTTCGAGCCATTCTTGGCGTTGATACCAAAATGAAATTTTTTTGTGAACATGACGGGAGCTTAGTGATCTTCATCATCAGTTCCCTTTGGAGTATCATTGTAGCTTGGGAAGCACTAGTATTGGAGTCTTTCTCCAGATATAAATTTAGCATCCAGATAAGCATCATCTTCTATTGGTTAGTTTGGGAAATATGATCCTCTAAGGTCAATTAGTGCAACTTGTCTGATACAAGGTTTCTCACTTGAAGGCTATCTACCAAATGGCCCAAGGAGTTAAGTTCCCTTTGATTTTTTCTACTAAGTTTCCTTTCTAGTATCACTGAGCCGCTCCTATAGAGTATCTCCTAATTTGGCATTTCCCATGGCTAGAAATATGGGGACCACCCTAAATTTAGTCCAAATATCCTTACTTTCTCTAAACCTTCTCAGTGATTTTCTTGAAATGGACCACGTATGGTGAGAAGTTAGAATATGATTATCTCTTCAAATTTAATGTAGCATAGTTGAGAGCAGTTTATAAATAATACTAGCTTAGGTCCATCTTAACCCCGAATCTACCATGCACCAGGAGGGATCAAATTTATTGAGGTGTAATTATTTTTACTATAATTAATGCATGTCATAGTTAAATGGTAAAAATAATTATACCTGAATAAATTTGATCCTTCTTGGCACTTGCTAGATATGAGGCCAAGATGGATCTAGGTTGGTTTATCAACAAAGCAGAACCCACTCAATTTCAGTAGTTTATTTGTGTCAAGAAGTCTAACATCTATCTCATGCATTGGACTACTTAATTTTAAACAAGTACAATAAAGGGTTTTCGTGAGGCACCTCACATTAGAAATATTCAAATTCAAAATAAGTAATTACATGATTAACTTTACTCTAACATTGTAACTATGTTGTCTAATTTTGATAATAGTGATTGCAATCACGTCTCTGTAACCTTGGGATATGTTTCCAATCCTTGTTTAACTGACTGAGTGCTACTAGATTAGTCTAGAAACTATCAAGCAGAGCTCCCAAAATAGATTGAAAATAATGTTGCATTTACTTCACTGAATAACTGAGATTGAATACTACATCGAATATTCTACTGAAGGTAGGCACATTCTAGGACTTTATAGTACAATTACATAACACTCAAAACATTATACGAATACCCTTCTTATAGGTACTAATTATGGCACTCTACAATACAATGATATTGATAAATTAGAGGAAGAAGAAGTCCATTAAGCATGCATCATGTTTACTAAGTTTTTCCTTTTGAAGAATATTGACAAGTATGCCAACTATGCATATTTATCATGCTTCTTCACTTAATCCATTCCTTGATATTTTCTTACACTCTTGCTTGAAAATATTTTTGGAAGGCAAGGTAAGGTTCATCACAAAAAAAATTGAAGTACCTTAATCCAAAAACACAGGTGTGATGCTTAAGAAGTGTGCACCTCTAAGAAAGAAAAATAATTATTATATTATGAAAATTTCAATAAGATTATCCAAAAGTGCAGGTGCTCACTTCTACAAAACAAGAAGTGAGATTCCAATTCAACATGTAGTAGAAATGGAAAAAGTTAAATGAATCTTAATCTCAACATGTTGCAGCAGTGGAAAAGTTTGCATATTTTCATATGGTTACCTCAAATGCTCCATGTCTTATGAATCTACAAGTGAAACAAGAACCACCTGATAATGATAATGATAATGATAATGATAATGATAATGATAATGATAATGATAATGATAATAATAATGATGATGATGATGATGATGATGATAATAATAATAATAATGTGCTCTCTCTCTATGTCAATTATGTAAGTCTTGTGCCAGAGCCCGAGCAAGTTTAATAAATGTTCCCAAACATCACACATCAAACAAAACTAAAGTTTTTTTTCCATAGGATCCATGGTTCTCAAGTAATGGTGAGTTTCATCTCACTTTCGCAAGCCATTAAGGGACACTAGGAAAATTTCAACCAGGGTCATAAAAACCAAACCGAGAAACAAGACTGAGTTATGTTACCTGTTGCAGGTGTGTTTGGGAAAGGGAAAGATAGCCATGGTTACCACACACTCACTCACCACATTTCCCAAAATCTTAGCATATGGTGCACAAATCGCTCTACATGTCACTAAGAAAAACCCTAGTTTAGAAAACCATCAAAATAGACAATGTTTAGTCCATGAATCCACCAAATAGTGGTGTATCTAGAGGTAATAAGATGTCATGAGTCCAACGTAAGTGACTTTTTTTTCATCAGAGCCTCAGTTTTCGAGTAATCATAAGTTTCATCTCGCTTCCCAAAGCCATTCAAGGATGTCACTAGGAAAATTTCAACCAAGATCATAAAAACCAAATTCAGAAATAGAATTGAGTTATGGTACCTCCTGTAGTTGTGTTTGGGAAAGGGACAGATAAGTGTAATTTTCATGCACTCATTGGGAACATTTTTCAAAATCGTATCCTATCATACAAAAATTGCACTGCATGTCACTTAAAAAAACCCTAGTTTAGAAACCATCAAAATAGACAACTTTCGGTCCATGAAGCCACCAAACAGGGGTTTCTCTAGTGGTATTTGGATGCCATGAATCCAAAGGAACTAACAATTACATTTTCCATAGGAGCCATGGTTTTTTTTTTTATGGCAAGTTTCATCTTGATTCCCAAGGTCATTAAGGGACACCAGACAAATTTCAACCAAGGGAATAAAAACCAAACCGTGCAATGGAATTGAGTTATGTTACCTCCTACAGGTGTGTTTGGAAAATGGATAGGTGACCATGATTCCCACACACTCGCTCCCCACATTTTTAAAAATCTTATCCTGTCATGTAGAAATTGCTCTACACGTCACTATGCAAAAACCCTAGTTTCTAAAACCATAAAAATAAACAAATTTTGGTCCATGAATCCACTAGACATGGGTGTCCATAGTCATACTCATATGCCACAAATCCAATGGAACTGATAGTTTATCCATCAGAGTCTTGACTTTCAAGTTATGGAAAGTTTCATCTTTCTTCCCAAGGCCATTAAGGGACACCAAGGAAATTTCAACATGGGGAATAAAAACCAAACCGAGAAATGAAATTGAGTTTCATTTAATCCTGCAAGTGTGTTTGGAAAAGGGAAATATGACTGTAATGCCCATGACTTGCTCGACACATTTTTGAAATTATTATCCTATCAGGTATAAATTGCACTTCACGTCACTTAGCAAGACCCTAGTTTAGAAAAACTTCAAAATAGACAATTTTTGGTCCATTAAGACACCTAAGAGGGGTGTCCCTAGTAGTACTCGAATTTCATTAATCCAACAAAACTGACGGTTTGTCCATAGGATCCTTGAATTTCAAGTTATTTAGAGTTTCATCTTGCTTCCCAAATCCATTTAGGGACACCAGGAAAATTTCAATCGGGGGCATAAAAACCAAACCGACCAACGAAATTGGATTGCGTTCCTCTTGTAGGTGTTTTTTGGGAAGGGTGATATGACCATGATGCCCACATACTTTCTTCCCACATTTTTCAAAATCTTAGCCTCTAATGCAGAAATTGAACTGCACTTCACTAAGAAAAATCCTAGATTAGAAAATCGTCAAAATAGAGAACGTTCAATCCATGAAGCCACCAGAAAGGGGTGTCTCTATTGGTAATCAAATGTGATGAATTCAACAAAAGTAACAGTTTGTCCATCGGAGCCTCTATTTTTGAGTTATGGTGAGTTTCATCTCGCTTACCAAGTCATTTAGGGACACCAGAAAAATTTCAACCATGGGCATAAAAACCAAACTGACAAACATAATTGAGTTATGTTGCCTCCTACAAGTGTGTTTAGGCAAGGGAGAGATGACTGCAATGCCCATGCACTTTTTTACACATTTTTCAAAATCTTAGCTTGTCGTACAGAAATTGAACTGCATGTTAACTAGAAAAACACTATTTTAGAAAAACCATCAAAATAGACAACTTTCAGTCCATGAAGCCACTAGATGGGGGTGTCCCTAGTGGTACTCAAATTTTATGAATCCAATGGAATTAACGGTTTTGTTGGGTTAAATTTATGTTATTTAATGTCAGCTAAGGTTTTGTAGGCTTGTGAGGTACAGGCACCGTATGTGCAAGCCTAAAGATAAGTAGTTCCTTCTAATTAAAGGAGTACTCATAGTGGTCACTTTACTAAATCAATCAATATGATTTCAATTAATAGGAGTTAAAAAAAGTGTTAATAAAGATGGACTAGTTAAATAAAGTGTTTTTCATTGACGACAATTTAGTTAAAGTAAAAGATGACACCTCAATTAATTAATTGTTTGCATGACGACAATTGAGTTATTGCATGATGACACTTAAGTTAGTATCATAACTAAGTGATCATACATTCAATTAGATGGCGAGTTCACTTTAGATTCAGTTAAGAATCAGTTAATGTCAAAGATAGAAGGCAAGGTGCATAGGTTATGCATTATAAAGAATCCAATGTACCAGATTAGTTATCCATGAAGGCAATTGGGTGATTCCATGAAGGTGGGTAACACTTTTTGGCCAAATTTGGCGATGAAAACCTGATTTTTAACTCATGTGCTAGATAGAAGCCCTCGAAACTCATATATTCCATGTGAATTTTGACTTGGAGTAAAAAAACAAATTGTAGAATATTATGTTGGCTTCCTAATTATATTTGTTTTTAAATAATCTGACGTCATTTAATGTCTGAAATTTTGCCTTTAATGAACTGTGTGACCTTAAAAATCAGAAGAAGTTAATAAGTGGCTCGTGTCCAACCCCAATAATTCAATCTTCCATTAATAATTTTAAATATATATGAGCATGGTATACACAAAATGCACTATGGTCTGCATATTTTTTTGTTAATTTATTTCACAATATACAATTATTTATTATTTTTTGAAAGTGACCACATCTGATTTCAGCATCATTTTATACACATGTGTGTCCATCCTAGCTTTTTTTCACTGTTTTCAAAAATTGAAAAACCAAAGATACCCTTTTGAAGAGGACACGTCGATGTGTGGGTTGTGCATTTTTAAGAAATTTTTTGTTGTGTATATTTTACCCTGCGGATTTTTCTTTGACTTGCTTTGAAGTTGTTGTCTGGTTTTCTAAGTGTAAGTTTTAGAACTAATTAAAAAAAACCATATGAATGCCAAAACGCATGCATGATATCTCTATGGATAGAGGATTCGATGACGAATCTATCGGTATGAACTTTGCTCAGTTGTGTGCCATGAATGGCAAGGTTTACACCCCTACAAGACACGGAGAAACATTTATTTTCCTGTAAGAGGGATAATTCTTTGTTTTCCAGGCCCTCAATCGAGGTTTTAACGGGCCCTCGATTGAGGTAATTATTCAACCCTCAATCGAGCTACTACCTGAGGTCTGGATTTTGTAAAAAATCATACAAAAATGTCTGGGAATGGACTTAGGAATTGATGGAATTAATTTCATTCCAACCACCCTCCTAGCCTCATTTCCCACCCGAATTCCTAAATAAAATTCTATATAAACATAAAACATAATACATAAACATGTTACTAATTTTATCTTTCACAATTGACTAACCTATTTAAAACAACTGTGTGTTGTGTTTAGATAGTGTTGTAGGTATGAATTTGGATTGTTGATCTTGATCACAATGGGAAGCAAAAAGCAACGAAGTAAAATATCTTCTAGGAATCAAAGCAACACTGAAGAAATAAGAGAGAAAGATAGAGAAAGAAAGAGGAAAAAAAGAGCAATCTTGAGAGGAGAAG
>LPNX010269280.1:126551-200662 GCA_001517045.1 Pseudotsuga menziesii | reverse complement strand
GACTCAAATACATAATAGAAACATCCCGGAATAAACATCGGGTTACAATATATAAAATACATATAAGAATACATTCCGAAGTTACATATACATCAACAATACTCTATGGTGCCTTTTAGATATTTGAAAATCCTTTTTACTATGGTTACATGTGTTTCCTTGGGAGATGACTGGAATCTAGCTACCAATCTGACAACTTGCATGACATCTGGTCTTGTGGCTGTTACATATAGTAGACTGTCGATCATAGATCTAAACATGGTATGATCTACTTCTAGTGATTCATCATCCTTACTTAACTTGCAACCGGTGACCATTGGAGTACCAATAGGTTTGGAATCTTCTATTTTAAAAATTTTCAACATATTCTTGATGTACTTAGTTTGAGAGATGAAAATTCCTTCTTTTGTTTGGTGAACTTGCAATCCTAGATAGAAAGTTAATTCACCCAACATTGACATTTCAAATTCTTTCTTCATTTCAGAGGAAAAATCTACACTTAGTATTTGAAGATTGCTTCCAAATATGATATCATCCACATAGACAACGGTAATGATCATGTTTTTATCTTCAATTTTTAGATAAATATTTCTTTCAATGGCTCCTCTTTTAAAACCTTGTTGTTTTAAGTAGCTATCTAGTCTTCAAAGCCATGCTCTTACAGCTTATTTAAGACCATAGAAATCCTTCTTCAGTTTGCATACATAGTCATTGTTCTCTGACAGAAGAAACCCTTCAGGCTGTTCAATATATACTTCTTCATCTAAATTGCCATTTAGAAATGCAGACTTGATATCCATCTGATATGCCTTGAAGTTTTTATGGCATGACAATGCTAAAAACATTCTGATTGCTTCAAGTCGAGCTACAGGAGAAAAAGTTTCTTCAAAGTCAATACCTTCCACTTGGGCATAACCCTTACACACCTATTGAATTTGTTTTTAAAAATCCATCTAGTTCCTACAATGTTCTTATATTTAGGTCTTGGGACAAGTTCCCAGGTCTCATTTTTTTCAATTTGATCTAGTTCTTCATTCATGGATTTGACCCATTCATCACTTTTGCTAGCTTCTATGAAGTTCTTGGGTTCTACTATGGATAGTAGGGCTTGTTCAACACCTGTTAGTTGTCTTCTTGTTTTGACTCCAGCATTTTTATCACCCATGATCTGTGATTTTGGATGATCCTTTTGTGTCCTTCTAAATGGATTTTTAGTGTTAGTTCTAGGGAGGTCTTCTTCATTTTCCTATGTATCTTCCTCCTCTTTGCCTTCTTCTTCGCTATGAATAGTCTTGTCTCTTGTCTCTTTGCAGTTCTTCTATCTTGTCATCACTTGTATTAATATCTTCAGGATATTCTTCTTTCCTTGGTTTTACATCATCTACTTTTACATCAACACTCTCTATAATTTTATGTAACTTTTTATTGAAGCATATATATGCCTTTTTGGTGGATGAATATCCTAGAAATATTCCTTCATTGGTCCTAGAGTCAAACTTTCCAAGATCATCCTCGTTTCTTTTGATGTAACATTTACTGCCAAATATTTTAAAATATCTGATTGATGTTAAAATTCCATACCATAATTCGTATGGAGTCTTATCCTTCTTTAATCTAAGTTGTGCTTTGTTTATTGTGTAGAAAGTTGTGTATAGAGCTTCTCTCCAAAAATAATTTGATACTTTTGCTTCATTAAGCATTGTTCTGGTAGCTTCTTGGACTGTTTTTTTTTTTCTTTCAACAACCCCATTCTGCTGTGGAGTTCTCGCAGCTGAAAACTGTCTTTCAATTCCATGATTTTCACAGAATTCATTAAATTCATTTGAAGTAAATCCACCCCCATTATCTAATCTCAGACACTTGATTTTCACACCAGACTCATTTTCGGCCATTGCTTTGAAGATCTTAAATTTTTCAAAAGCTTTTGATTTTTCTTTAAGAAAGGCTACCCAGGTCATCCTTGTGTAATCATTAATGAGCAACGTGAAATACTGATCTCCTTACATACTTTTAGTTCTGGTTGGTCCACAAAGGTCTGTGTGTACTATTTCCAAAGGGTGTGAGGTCATATGTTCCTTTGTATTGAAACTGGCTCTAGTTTGCTTCCCATGTTGACTATGTTTACATACTGCGTTTAGAGGAGTTACAATATTTGGAAGATCTCTTATAGCTTCTTTTTCGCTTATTTTGGCAAGGTTGTCAAAACTTAAGTGTCCCAACCTTCTGTGCCACAACCAACTTTCATCTATCATGCTTAAATAGATTTGGTTTTCATTCTCCAAGATGTATACATTGTTTTCATTCCTCATGGCAATGCCAGCTATCTTTCTTGATTTCTTATTTTTGATTTCACATTTTTCTGAGTCAAAGATGCAAATGTAACCTTGGTTGCATGTTTGACTTACACTTAGTGGATTAGGCTTGAGGTTTTCAACTAGAAAAACATTTTCTGCTTTGATCTTGTTGTTGACAACAGTTGTTCCTTTGCCAATTATTTTTGAAGACAGACTATCTCCAAAAGTGACTTTTCCTTTATTATCCTTTAGTGTAATGAATTTACTTGAGTCACCGGTCATATGTTTTGAGCAACCTTTGTCCAAGTGCCATAAGTTTTGGTTTTCGGTTGCACATAGAGTAATCATGGAACTTTCATGTTCTTCCTTTTCTCTCCAATATTTCTTTTGCTTGGTACTCTGAGATTGAGTTGCATTAGTAATCCTTGTAGGAGTTTTTAGTTTACAATACCTTGCCATATGCCCATGGTTATTACATTTATAGCATTCTATGCCATATTGTTGGAGTAGTGAAAACATATTCTTATTTCCCTTTGTCTTAATGCTTAATGGATTTTTCTTGTATTCATATTCCTTTCTTTTAGTTTTGCAATTTAAAGCTTTATGACCAAAATTATTACAAGAATAGCAGTAACCTAAAAATATCTGTAGATATCTAGTTGGTCTCTTGGGTTCTATATTATTTCTGTTTTCATCTTGAGAAATTAAGCCAGCTTTTTTGTTTACTTCCTTTCTAGCTGGAGTCTTCAATATTTCAGCATAACTTTTCTTATCTCCTTTTTTATTGGTGATAGGAAATTTTTCTAGCTTCTTCTCTTTAACAAACCCCAAACGAGACTTATCATTTGATGGTTTTTGGCTACTTAGAATGTCATCTAGAATCCTTGATTTGTTCTCAAATTTTGATTTGATGGATCCTTCATCAAGATTTCTCTTGAATTGTGTGATCTCCTCTACAAGTTTTTTAGACTCTTGTATTCTTTGTTTGAGTTGAAGGTGCATATCCTTTTCAACCTTTTGGGCTTCTAGAAGTTGGGATTCCAACTGATTGATGATAAGATTTGACTATTTGTTCTTCTTTCTGCTTTTGTCAAGTTCTTCAAGAGCAGTGACAAGTTCATCTCTTAGGTCCACTTCTCCCTCTACATCTGAGTCACTATTTGAGGTTTGAGTGTCTAGACCCATAAATAGTACTTCATTTTCTTCAGCTTCACTTTCATCTGAATATTCAGTGTCTTCCATGGCATAAACAATTTTCTTGTTCCCATAGGGTTTTTTCTTGATTCCTGGTTTACCTCTTCTGAATTTTGAAGTTTCTTTTTCTTAATTCTCATGTTTTTTAGTGTAGGTTCATTTGGAGGAAAAATTTCCAATCCTTCCACAATTAAAACACTTTAAAGGTAATTTTCCCTTGTACTTTCCTGTCACTTTCTCAAGTTTACTAATGAAAAAAGATTCCTCATCATTTGGATTTTTTGATTGATTTTTTAAGGTGGACTTAAAGGCTTCTTCCTTTCTTGAAGATTCATTTTGTCCTATTCTCATTTCGTATGCAGTGAGAATTCCATGTAGCCCATCCATTGTGATATTTTTAAGATCATATCGTTCTTCTATGGTAGATACTTTTGGGTTATACCTCATTGGTAATGTTCTTAGTACTTTACTTACCACTACCTTTTCTTTTAGTTTTCCTTCAAGGCCTCTCATCGCATTAACAACTTCATCCACGTGAAGAAGATACTCACCAGTATTCTCTTCTTCTTTCATGTTTAGACTTTCAAACTGACTTCTATATGTTTGAAGTTTGGATTCTTTGACTTTAGATTCTCCTTCATAGATTAGTTTTAATTTGTACCAAGTTTGTTTGGCAGATGTGCATTGCATAACCTTAGTAAATAATAATTGTGTTAAGCCACTTAATATTGCGTTTAGAGCTTTGGTGTTACCTTCATATTGTCCTAGTTAAACTGTGTCTATAGGGTATAGGTTTCCAATGTTAAGTTCTTTTTCAGTTGCTTCCCAAACCTTCCACCCCAGGGACATCAGATGACATCTCATTCTAACACTCTAGTACACATAATTCTCTCTGGTAAATAGTGGAGTTATGTTAGTGGACAATCCTTCTTGTCGATCCATTGTGTTCTTTGAATGTGATCTTCCTTCTAGTGGTTAAGATATTTGCGAAGGAACCTCGCTTTGATACCAATTGTTGGTTTATCCCACAATACTGAGAGCGGTGGGGGTGAATCAGTATGGACCTTTTTAAACTAAAACACAAAATAATCAACAATTATAACACAGATTTTATTATGGAAACCTCAAAGAGAAAACCACCAAATCATACTCATTAATAAGATGAATTTACAAAATTGTTTCTCTGCTACAACAGAAAGGATGCAAGATACACCCTAGGTTTTTCCTGCAGCTACAGACGAGGATGCTACAACATCCCTTATGGTTTTCAGTCTATTTTTAATAGACAAGGATGCTATGACACCCTGTTCTCCAGCTACAATTGGAAGAAGGCTTCGACCCCCCCTGCAGACCTGTGGGTTGCCCTAGCACTACCCTGCCACCCTAATCTGATTTTATTCAGACTATGGAATAGCTGTAAGCTATTCACTATGGACTCTATTAAAATGGTTAATAGAGACACTTCATTTAGAACACAAAATTCATTTAAATACCTAGTACCTTCATCATTTCAACGCAAATCTTCATTGCTGCGTCTTTTCAATTTGGGTCATGACTGTTTGTTTACAAACACACACAAATAACACTTACCTTTTAAATTCATTGCATTCCTTCACCAAATGTCGATGTTTCATTCCTCCCTTAGCCTCAGATCTCAATTTCATAGCCCTGTTTATCGTTCTCTAATATTTCTACAATGCAAAAACTCTTTCTGCAATGATATTTGCCAGTTTTAATCGGATCCGTTGATCCTACTATCAAGTACAATCTAGACCATAGATATTTTCTATATATTTCCTCCTTGAATTCTCCTTTTTGCATTAAAATTACCTCACAACGATTTCTGACCATTGATCTTCATCGGGCATTTTTTCTGTCTGTCGATCTCCAGTTTGCAGGATGTGGGATGCGGGATGTCAATTTATCCTTTTTATCCTTTCTGCAACCATATTTTCCACAATATTTCTTCCGCACCATCGATATTTTGCAGAGTCATTCCCGACCGTTGATCTTGCGGATTGCGGGATGCAGAATCATGCTTTCCGGTTTTCGGACTTCCGTAATTTCCTTTCCACAACAGTCTTTCCGCATTGTTGATCTATTTTTGGCGAGATTAATATCAATCATCTGATCATCATATTTCAAGATGCGGGATGCAGGATGCCTGACCAAATTTCCTAAGTTTCCTTCCCACACCTTTCCTTCCGCATGCGGCTTGCGGCTTGCAGGATGCTCAACCAATTTTCCAAAGTTGCCTCCCTGCAACTTTTCCTCCACAATTTTATTTCTGTATTGTGGGATGTTTCCTAATCGTTGGATCTTGTGAGAGATCAATTTCGATCATTCAATCTTGATCTTTCAAAACTGATCCTCCTTCACTTGATCTTTTTACTCCATGTCATCATATATGTCATGCCACATGCCCAACTATGCCATGCCATGTCATGACTACCTTAGTCTTTTACTGAGTAGGTTCAACCATCATATACGCTGGTTATTTCTTTGTCATTTGTGAACAATTTTGACATAAATGACAACCATATACTCAACAGTCCAATGAAGGTCTATTAGGATGATCCTAGTAACATATTTCTGATATACACTTGTGAGTTCAATGGAGTAAGTATTACCCAATGAGGTTAATGAAGGTCTATGAATATGAGCTCGATGTAATGTTTCCAATTATAATAGAACATGTCGATAATGGGATTCTGAAATAGAGTATCATATCATTATGGTCGAGGTGTACACAGATCCATATCACCCCTGCCACTTAACATGCCATGTTAGTAAGACTCCATGTTAGTAGTATGGAAAAGATTAAAAAAAATGTCTAGATCCCAAAAATTGTTTTATTCGTAAAAAGATACATTTATCTAAGAATATGATGAAATATATGTAATCCAAATCCATTAGGGAATACTAAAATACTATTAGTGAGAAGCAGAGGACCATTCTTCTCCCATTTTACAAAAAGATTGAAAGAATGGTTTTTATAGATCAATACCCACTAACCTGACAAGGGCTCTATTGGAGATGAAACTGTTATGTTGATTTTGTGGTATACACACATAGATAACTATGGTGGCTTATGGATAAATTCCAAAAGTGTGAATCCTAGGTGTAAAAGAAGGAGAAAATCTACTATTTTGGGGAATTTTAAAAACTTGGAGGTAAAAGTGGTCCTAGATATTGAAACCACAAAATTTATGAACCCTACATTTTTCCTACTCATCAAAATGAACAAATTTTGTTAGAGAAAGTTTTTTAAAAAAATCTCAATTTGGGAGATAGAAGTTTTTGGAAAATAAACCAAGTTTGGAGAAGATGCAAAAGTTAAAAGTAGTCAGATCCATAAATTTATGGAAATAGATTGGAGCATTAGATCAAAAATATGAGATTCATTTAATAATAATTTTCATGATTATTACTATCCCTCAATTGAAAAAAAATCTGGTTATTCCTATAATTTTTTCTATATGTGGTTGAAGTTGGTATTTCAAGCTAAATGGGCCTACATGAAAAATTGGGAAAATTGAAAATTTTGAAAGGTTATAACTTTTATCTGATAAATAAGAAATGTGAATATTTATACTCATTGTAAAGGTTATTCATAGAGGACAATGCAAGAATCATATTATGTAAGGGTGATTCATGTGTTTTTAAAGACTGAACAGAAAAGAGCCCGTAACCATAATTGGAAAAAAGTTGTCAATAAGGGTCGTTCCTAGAATGCATGAAAAATTATTTTATTATTTTCTAAAAATATAATGAAACTAAACAAAGTTCTTATATGAGAAATTTTTCATGTACAATATCACATGATATAAATTCATGGGTCAACATTTAGTATAGTGCAATTTGGAAATCCTTAGTCTTGGTTAGGCCAAGAAAACCATGATCATGGGTGATGCAAAGGATCCTTATGTAACTAAAAAAAATTCCATGGGAGAAAATATACATGTTGAGAATGTAGTTATAGATTATAATCTCTAAATAAATCAACTAACTCCCCCATATATTGCAGAAACCATGAGAATATTAAAACTGGAATTACATAGTAGCAGAGAAGATAATGAGAGGATGATCAGAGATCAAGAAGAACACAATCAATTGAATGCAACCATGCCCAATATATTATCAAAAATTCAAAGGAATTTTCACCATGGGAAGAACGCAAGAAATGAAGAAAGGAGTGGGAGTATATCAATGAGGCGTTCTCAAAAGAGGTCCCATAGCTCAAAAAGGGTTTCTATAGAGAAGAGATATACTCCATAATTCTCTTGTAGTGATTTATATACCTCTAAATACTCCACTAAATATTCAATATTTCAGTCTCATAAGAATACAAGGAAGAGATATTTCAAGAACAACTGACATGTGGAATTTGAGAAGGCCAAACCTTCCACTTTTAGTGGTCAAGTAAAATCTAGTCAAGGAGTTGAGGCTTGTCTTTAGTGGGATGAGAAAGTGTTTCCAAGCCTGTGACTACTCCAGGAACATGAAAGAAATGGTGTATATATATAATTTGAATGGAATAACATGTAGATGGTGGGATCACCTTATACAAGTCAAGAAGATCAATGAAAGGAAGATTACATGGAAGCAATTCAAGAAGTTTTTCAAGCAAAAATACATCTCCGATAGGTATTATGATGACAAAATTAAAGATTTCAATCATTTGAAATGGGACAAATGGCCATGGAGGAATATGACAATAAATTATTTGAACTGCTAAGGTATGTTAAGTATATCATAAATGGTAAGGTCAAATTTCATTGTTTTCTTAGTGGATTATCTTTAATTCATACAAGGACATAATTGTTCTTGTTGAACATCAAACTATAGATTAAACCATAAGTAAGGGAAAACATTATTATTATTAAAAAAAAAGTAGGAAAAAATTATGTAAGGAACAAAAGGACAAAAAGAAGGTGAACTTTGACCAAATAAAGAGGGGATTCAATCCTCCTCGTTTTAGAAATCAACCAAGGAAGCCATGATAGGGTGTGACTAAGAAAGCTAGGATGATGGTAAGAAAACCAATAGATCCACTTCAATGTTGGGGATGTGGAGAGGACCATTTGTTTAAAAATTTTCCACCTCAAAATGGGAGCTCCAAAAATGTCCACAAAATTCAAGAGGTTGAAAATTTAGGTGATGTAGCAAGGATAATACTTATAATCTATGATGCACTAGAGGACCACCAAGTAGATCATAAATAATTTGTGGTTTACGTTGAAGGTAAGATTGCTAAGAAAACTATTTCTATTTTGAATGACACTAGATCTACTCACAATTATATCACTACTAAAATTGTTGATCTTTGCTCTTTTGAGAAAACAAAGCATAGTAAATCAAGGATGATATAGCTAGCCACTTGAACCAAGAGGAAAGTTAGTGAAGTCATGGATCAATTTCCATTAGAAACGGATGGACTATTCACATGGGGAAATATAAATATTTTTCCACTTGGTTCCTATGATGTTCTCAATGCAATGAATTAGCTGGAAGCTCATAAAGTTAAACGATAGTTCTACAACAATCCCTTTGAATGCATCAATGAAGAAGGGAACCTAAGGAAAGAAAAGGGTTTCCAAAGGTGGTTTCTATCAAAAAGATTTCCACCTTGAGATAAAGAATATCTTTAGAAAGGGCTCTTTAAATGTATGCATCCCATGTATTGGAAAGAATATGAAATGAAATTATGAAGTTTGAGGACTATCATATGTTTTGAGAATTTAGGGGCGTGCTTCAATATGAAGTGATATGAATTCATCCAAAGAGGGATATTTATATTGTAGTTTATCTTGTGCTAGGATTTGTACTAGTGTCCAAGACACCTAATAGAATGAGTACACTAGAATTGCTAGAGTTGAAAAATGCATCTGCACAAGTTGTTGGAAAAGAAATAAATATGGAAAAGTATGTCTCCATAGGGAGCACCCATGCTATTTGTGAAAAAGAAAGATGGAACACTTAGCTTATGTATTGATTATAAGAATATGAATAATGCTACAATAAATAAAAAGTACCCTTTACCTCGAATCAATAATCTCTTTGATCAAATGAGGGGCGCAAAGGTATTTTCAAAGGTTGATTTGAGGTTCGGTTACCATCAAAATGAAGGATATATCTACAAGATAGATTTTAGAATAAGGTATGGACTCTATGAGTTCCTAGTTGTTCCATTTGGTCTCACTAAGGCACTAAGTGCATTCATGTGTCTCATGAAAAATATTGTTAGCAAGTATTTAGACAAGTTTATTCTTGTTTTTGTAGATGACATTCTTATTTAATCCAAGAGTGAATAAAAGCATGAATAAAATTCAAGAATAACTTGTAAGTTCTAAGAGGGAATAAGTTGTACGACAATATAAGAAAATGTGACTTCTATTAAAAGAAAATTTATTATTTGGGTCATATTATTTTAGAGGAAGAAATATCAATATATCCAAAAAGGATTGAGTCTATTATAAATTGGCAACTCCAAAGAATGTGACATATGTGAAATACTTTATGGGTCTTTCTAATTATTACGAAAGGTTCATTAAAGGATTATCCAAGTTTGCACACAAGAAGTGAATAAAATTTGAGTGGATACAAAACTATGAAAAAAACTTCTAGTTATTGAAGAAGCTTCTTACAGGTAGTTCGGTTTTAAAAATTGCAAACCCTAAAAAGGATTTTGTGGTGTGTATCCATGGATGTAAAGAAGAAATTGGGGGATTTATTAATCAATATAATCATGTGGTATGTTATGATTCAAGTAAACTAAAAGAACATGAAAATAATTATGTTACCGATGATTTAGAGCTTGTTTCCATAGCACACGCTTTGATAATGTGGAGGAACTATTTGATGGGATGGAAAGTTGAGCTTAGGATAGATCACTATGGTCCAAACTATTTGTTTCAAAAACCAACTAAAAATGTAAGGAAAAATAGATTAATGGAATTTTTATGTGATCTTGGTTTTGAGATCAAACACAAACGAGAAAGAAAATAAATTATTTGATGCACTTAGCACAAAATTGCATGCAATTCATGTGGAATCCATTATCACTTTCCAATCATATTTGAGGCAAAAGATTCCTGACTCTATTACTCTATATGAACATTATGTGAAAAAAAAGTTAAATTACAATAGAAAAAATTGGATAAGACGTATGAAGGTTATCATTTGGAGGATGATGTAATTATTCCTTATAGAAATACAAATTGAGGTGAATTATTATGAATAAAATTCATAAAATAACATATTTTGGTCACTATTGACATAAGAAAACAATTTCTATGACAAAGAAGAAATATTTTTTGTTAGTAATGAAGAAACCCATTGTTGAATATATTTCTAAATGTATGAAATGTTAGCAAGTGACGGGTGAGCATCAACATATAATAAGTTTATTGCAATTGTTTCCAAGTTTATTTACTAGTCCTTACTATCCTTGTAGTAACTATGCACCCTGAAAGGCAATGCACTGCAAGGAATTTATGCAATGTTTTAGAATGGGTTTCACTAATAAGTCCACGATGCGGTAGGTACATTATCCAGGGTGATAAATAATATTAAAATTCATTTTGATTACACGGTGTTTGTGAGTATTTGGTGCTCTGCACCATTTTTCGGCTGTGATTTAAAATATTGTTCCATTTGTGACCCCGCCGCCCACAGTTCGTAACATGGTGCAAGTATTATAGTGTATCGCTCTAGTAATATTTTGGTGGAAGGGTTAAGGAGGAGCAGTATCTCTTTCTCTAACTTGTTCCCTTGGAATGAACAATGCTATCACTCCCTTGTGCTTTTGGGAAACGAGGTGGTAACATTGGCTCTTTCTCATCCTATTCTAATTAGGATGGTCCTTCATCACACTTTTCAAAATTCAGTAACAAGGAGAACAAGTAGTGGCACTTTCTCAAACGTTCATGGTTAGACAATGATGAGGAGCCAAGAGGTGGATAAGAAGCATAGGCCTTGGATAAAATAACCCTTGGTATTTGAGTGAGAAACTTGCAATTTCTCTAATTAGTCGTTTCTCACACTTTCTTTTGAAATTTAATATCTCGTTATGCCAAATAATTCTCAAAGAAACACATCAAAGGTAATAATATAAACAAATTCACTAATTAGTCATTTGTCACACTTTTCAAACTTTAGTGAGCAGGAGATGGACCACTAGCCCTTCCTCACACTTTCATTGATATCTAATGATGGGGAGCATGGAGGTGGATAAAATGGATATGAAACTTTCACTTTCTATAGATCTAATAATCTTTGGGTTGAAGGGTTAAGGATCAGTAACCCTTTCCCTAACTTGTACCCTTGGAATTAATAACATTATCACGCCCTTGGACCTTTGGGAGGAGGAGTGGAAACATTGGACCTTTCTCATCCTATTCTAATTAGGATGGTGTTTCATCACACTTTTAAAAATTGATTAATAGGGACAAGGAGTAGTAGAACTTTCTCATACTTCCATGGTTATCTAGTGATGAGGAGCAAGGAGGTGGAGAAGAAGCATGGGCCTTGGATCAAACCATTGGTCTTTGAGTGAGCAACTCATAATTTCTAGAATTAGTCATTTGTCACACTTTCTTTTGAAATTTAATATCTTTTTATCCCAAATAATTATCAAAGGGACAAATCATTGAAGGGGACGAGGTGATGACATACTAGGTGCATATGTGGAGCATATGATCCAAAAAATACATACCAACTTCATTAGGATGACGCATAGGGTGCCTATGGTGCAAGTCGAGGACTTTCCCGAGGAAATGCAGCGACATGTAGGGGATTTCCCCATGCATGGGTTCAACTATTTCGATAGTTGGAAAATGTCGTTGTTTATTTCCATGGCCATCACCTCGGTTGGCAGGCATAGAGGCCTAGATAGAAATTTTGTATCGACTGTATAGTGTATTTTGGTGGCTGAAAGCCCCAACTTTGTATCATGATATATTGTACTGTGACACCATTTTGGATTATATTTTGGAAATGAAAAACTTATAGTGATCAATTTATTATATTTACATGTGTGTTAAATGTGAATGTGATGTGTAAGCTTTATTATTGATGTAACAAATTCCATTGTAATACATAATTTTCATAAGAATCAACAACATGATTGTAGATCCTAGGAATATGATTGTATGTTATGTGTTCAAATTGTCGTTCTAACAATCTTACCCACAAGAACCTTTGTAATAAAGTTGTATCTCTGATAAGATATACACCATTTAACTGTGATACTACTAACTACGATTCAAGGCATACTTCAATAGATAGAATACCATGAGATATGGCATCATGTAGGAGCTCAATCACGAAACTATATTCTATAAGATTATTTGTAGATGGTCGGAGACACACCCCTCTCGAAGATACTACCTGAACCTCATACGTATAAATGACGCAAGAAACCAAATCTAATTTATGGTTATGGCAGTTGGCACCGTTAGCGTATACTACATATACTGAAGACTCCATTGACATCTGCCACAACAAAGGGAAGCATGCCAACTTATAAGGGGACCAAAAGTAAACTTTGCAACTATATAATAATATATAAAGTATCATCCTCGGCTGATAATTAAGCATAGTATTTTTTAAGGTAGAGCCTATTTCTAGGCTTCGTCAAGGATGTACCTTCATAATCCACTAACTCATAAGAACCCTTCTCTTTAACCACATAAGGTCCATGCCACATGGGGTTGAACTTACCCACCCCTAATGGTTCATTAGATTGGTCATATATAAGAACCCAGTCACTTTCACTAAATCTCTGGGGACGAACAAACTTATCATACTGAGCCTTTACGCAACGTTTATTGATTCCAAGAGCCACCAAGGCATCCCGACGCCGCTCATCAAGGTGATCTAAGTGGAATAGAAGTTCTTCCAACTCAAAAGTATCTGGTAAGACTTCTATGGCTAGTTTCAAATAAGGGATTTCACTTTCAATCGGCAATATCGACTCCATCCCATGTACTAATTTATATGGAGAAAAACCAGTGGCAGTCTTAATAGTAGTTCGGTATGCCCACAAAGCAGGGTAAAGCATAATGTGTCAATTAGTCTTGCTTTCTGCAACAGTTCTCTGCAGAATGGACTTAATGGATTTGTTTACAACTTCAACTTTCCCATTTGCTTAAGGATAATAAGAAGAGGAATACTCTTTCTTATACCCCAACTTCAAAGATAACTCATCCATCATCCTATTTTGAAATTGCCTGTCATGGTTAGTGACAAGCTCTCTCAGGATACCAAACCGAGTGATGATCTTATTGAAAAAAAAATGAGCGGTCATCTCACCATCGGATTCAATAGTAGGAATAGCCTCTGCCCATTTCATGAAGTAATCCATGACCACTATAATTCAATCGCTCCCCTAGCCGAAGTTGGGTTGCAATCCATAAATTCTACCTCCCACTTGGTGAAGGGACCGACAGTGATAAAAGGGTGTAATGAGGTAGTATGCGAGCGCATATTCCATGCAAACATTTGGCAAGGGTGGCACCTCTTGACCAAATTCACGTAATCTTTAAATATTGACATCCAATAGTAACCCTCTATAAGGATTTTTTGGGTTGTATCAAGACCATATAAATTACCACCACATGCGTTGTTGTGATAATCATTCAACATCGTCTCATCCTGTTCACGATTCAAACACTATTTTAAAATGGAATCCACCCCACGACAATACAAGGTGTCACTGATAATGAGGTAGTTCTCAGTAACATGTCGTAAACCTCGATGCTCGTCTCGTGATAGGTGAGGAGGGACCTTCAAAATCTGTAAATATATGATGATGTCACCATAAAAAGGGTCTACAGTCGATATAAGGAAGATATGTTCATCGACAAAAGAATCTTTGTGATATTCATGTTCATCCAAACTAGGAATATCTGACATGAGATCCGCAAAAAATAGCGATTTCTTTGATTTTTTAATTGAAACAAACTCAAGATTGAATTCTTGTAAGATAACAATCCACTTATAATAATTTTCCCCTATCCTTCATTTGGTTAGGAAAAAATTAAATGGATTGATATGAGCCATTACCATAGTTTGGAGAAGGAGTATATAATGTCTCAACCGCTGAACCGCATGAACGATTTCTAAATATATCTTCTCGAAATGGTTGTATCGAAGTTTGGAATCAATAAGGTTGTGGATAAGATAGTAGACAACGTGCTCTTGGAGCTCATCATCCTCTTGAAACAAAACCATCCCAATTGTCTCTTCAGACACGACCACATATAATAAAAAGTCATGGCCATAGTCAGGTGGACTAAGCATGGGGGCCAATGCCAAGGATTTCTTAAGAGCATCCAAGGACTCCTGGGCTCTCTCATCCCATATGAACGGATTATCCTTCTTCAAAAGGCGCAGAAATCCCTTTGCCAAATTGGCAAAGTTGACAATAAACCTTAATAATAAGTTAGCCATCCCTTTGAGACTTTGAAGGTGTATAATAGTGCATGGGGGAGACAATTGAAGTATTTACTCAACCTTAAGAGGATCGACCCTAATCCCCTCCTTAGAAATGATGAAACCTAATAAACAACCAACTTTCACGCAAAATATGCACTTCTGAGGGTTCAACTGAATTTGATAAGGGAAACATATCTCGAAAACCAAGCACAAATGGTATGGATGATCCACTCTCAAATGGGAGTGAGAAGCTAAATCATCCAAATATACTTCAATAATACGCTTTAGGTCATGGAAAACAAAATTCATCTCCCGCTGAAAGGT
This sequence comes from Pseudotsuga menziesii, assembly GCA_001517045.1. Taxonomy (NCBI): domain Eukaryota; kingdom Viridiplantae; phylum Streptophyta; class Pinopsida; order Pinales; family Pinaceae; genus Pseudotsuga; species Pseudotsuga menziesii. The sequence continues at coordinate 185,411 of LPNX010269280.1, read as the reverse complement.
AGATCTGACGTTTTTAATGCCAAAAGGCATTTTTCGGTATGTGAAAGTACCCCAAGGACAAATAAAAGTTTTCTTATGTTGTTCCTCGGGTTTGATTTGGATTTGATTATATCCTGAAAATCCATCCATGAATGAAAATACCTTGCTTCCCGCATACTCATCCAAAATCTGATATGTGAATGGTGTGGGGAAATTATCTTTAGGACAGACCTTATTCAGGTCTCTAATGTCAATACACACCTGGATAGTTCCCTGCTTTTTATATACTGGAATGACATTGGATACCCATTCAGCCAAGGGAATTGGTTAGGTAAATCCATCCTTGAGTAGATTCTCTATCTCAGCCTTAATGGTAGGCAACTTACGGGGATTCATCGTGCGTAAATGTTGTAAAACGGGTCTAGCATTAGGATAAGTTTTGATTTCATGCTAGACAATATGAGGGTCTATTCCTAGTATTTCATCATATGACCAAGCAAAAAAATAACGAAACTCATTGGGAGAACAATCCACTCCAATGTAAACATCCTCAACCTTACCAAGAGTCTGAGAAATGTTGAAAGGAATAATAGGCGACAATTTTTCCATGTTCCCTTCAACATATATACCATGAGTGCCTAATGGGATCATGGGAATACCAAACTTCTCGCTAAGGGTCGACCTAAAGTTGTCACACTCAATTTGGTCAAGCTTCGGGAGGAAATAAGAGCGATGGTGAAACTCCTCCCAAGGTTGTTCCAAACCATTCATGGCTTCGAGAATCACTTCATTTGAAGTAAAAACAACATCGAAGTTGTCATGTGAGAATGATGATGCAAGTATCCAAGCAACTAGTGCAAAGTTGTCCTCCTCCTTCGTCCGTTGAGAGGAAGGACTAGGGTCTACAATGGGATCAAGAGAATATTGATAAGCAATATCTATTGTAGATAATTATATATCCATCTTAGTAGGTCTACAGTCCTCATACGAAGTGCTCAGAGAAGGAAGAGTCCAAGGGTATGATAAATACATAGTTTGAAAAGGGATCGAACTCGAAGATGACGAAGCACTACCAAGAGTGGAACCAATGGTCAAAATTGGTGTTGTCATGTTAAAATTTCCCATCAATGACAGATACATGCCAACACTAACATACTTAGTTTTCGGCTGATAATTATCATTTGTCGGGATGGTGGATCCTGACAATGCAATGAAACTGGAACTATCAAAATAAATAGGGTCGATCGTGACAATCCAACATTTAAAAGGGAAGCAAATAACACGGAAGATGGAAGACACGATGTAATATCCTAATTTTCACCCCATTACATTAAAACTCTAAATCATGTAAATATCGATATTAAATCATGGTAAGGAGCTCAAGGACAAGGCCCCACCATCGATTTAGCATTTTATGTATAGGTAGCTAAAATAGATGCATATGGTTCTCGTGCTAGATAGGCACTATATAAATTGAGACATCATGTAAATATGCAATTGAATAAAATACCCACAACTAGCTATGCAATGCAACAAGAGATGGGGGCATGGTTTTCACAAGGAATAGGGAGGGAAATTACTCAAACCCTTGAGCCAATAGTGTTGAGCCAAATTTCAATGAGAGAACCCATAAACTCTCAACTACCCATTTTGTCTTATGCGCCCAATCATTTAATTCTTCCAAGAGTTGGTTGAGGCAGTTAATGCATGGGGAATGGATAGGTATGGCAATCAATTTCGTATTGGGGCAAGCCATCAATTTTGGGAAATCGTATTTTTGCTTATGGGGAAAGAAAACACCCAGAAATGTGCATCCATTCCATTCCTCACCCATGTTTTTCAATTCCTCGCACAATTGGAGCTAGCTGGGGCATTTTTCCTTCACATTTTTCTTCCTTTCCTTCATTCGTCCATGGCTGCAAATCCATTTTTGTGTTGCAAAGTAGATGGGAAGAAGAGATTCATGATTTGGAGGTTTATGGAGGTTGTTTATGCCCTTGTAAGGCCCATACATTTTTCTAAAATCGAATTTGTTCTCCCAGGGTTGATTCCCCATCTACCATTTCATTTTTGGTTTCCCACGACTTCTGAGACTAATGGAAACCCCATCTTGGGCATCCCACAACCAAAACGTTTTTCTTCATGCCCAACACTTGTGTTTTGTTGTTATGTGCATCCTTGTTTTGGTCTAAGTTGTAAATAAGACTTAGGAGTGGAAGAGGACTAGAATTGGATTGATAAACCTAGTGAAGAGAGGAACCTCACAAAGGATCAAAAGGGGCTTGCTACTCTTCTATGCATACCTGGGAGAACACTAGAATGGAGGGTATGGCCTGAGGGACTGTGTAGTAGTGAAGGGAATAATTCCTTGTGTTTGGTGTGTAGGTATTGTGGAGACCAAGCTAGATAGATCTTGTAGAGGTGTCCATAGCTTAGTGGTTGAGCTCATTAGCTTAGTGATTCTTCCTTTCCACCACCTTAGCATCCTGATAAACCCAATTGTGGATTGGCTTGGCTGGTGACCTTGGTGTGTATTTGGCTATGTGTGAGCCTGTTGTTCCCTATTTCCTTGTAGAAATCATGCCCAAATCAGGGGTCGCATTTGTGCTGAGATATTGATGAGCACAACTGGCCTATGGTTGGGTGGAACGTTGCAGCGCCATAGCTAGATGCGCGGGGCAGCTCATTTTCAAGATAAGTACTCTCTTTTATTAACTCAGAAATGTATTTGTTTTTGTTATGAATGTATTGAATGAGAATTATTCCGCTGTATTTTCTTGCATTATATAATGCATATGTATTTTACTTTCAATGAATTTTTTTAATGTTCATGGGGCTAGATGCCTAGTTAGATAGCATTCATCGTGTCCTCTCCGTTAAGTTGTATCAACTAGAGGGGAGGGGACATGACACACAAGCACTTTCATAGTGTAGATCCAATTCCTTCCCATTAAAAGGTTATAGTCAAGGGGTTCGTCAACCACCTCACCCTCTATAGACACGGTCTTCCCACCCAACTGGACCTGAAGAGAAGGAAGTATACCATGCGGTCAAAAAGACCATCCATCAAACGTAGTCAACATGGTTCCATATTTAGATAACGTGGGTGAGCCAAGGTATTTCCAAAAATCAAGAGACTCCACGGAGGTTGCACCGCCTTCATCAATCATCGTGCGTTTGATCGTGTTGTTCATACACTCCACACGGACTAACAAAGACACATGGTAAGGAAAGCGAGGCTAGACCTCATGGGTATTAAATCTAACCGTTGTGGAAGGACTACAATCAACCACCCCGAGGGAAAACAACAAAGATCTCCTCTACAGAGGACAATTCTGAAGGACTTTGAGAGCTAACATCGCACAAGGAGTCTGACCCAAATCCTCAACAATATAATAGTGCTAGGCGGCTCGAGCATTAGGATTGTGTACCAATCTCTCTATGACTCCCTTAGCAATGCGAGGTATTTCTTCAGGTTTGTTAATATGCAAATATTTATCAGGGGGTGTAGGCTCTTTACCCAAGTTGGGTTGTGACGGATTGTAATCTTTTTTGTGGGTCAGAACATTGGCAGAAAACATCATGTTGATACAACAGTGGCCACATTCAGCATTCGATGGGTTTCGATTCCCACTAGAATCATTTCTAGAGTCCATGCTCCTCGAAGCCATATTTTGTTTATGCGATAAAGGATCCGTTAACATAGTTGGGCTCTGTGCAATGAACTTTGAGGCTTCATCGATATGGGGGAACAAGTAAGTGAGGTGATCTCCTCCACAAAGATTTGAAGAGAAATTAACCTTACGTTTAGACTTCTTGTCCCCCCCAGCATCACCATTTTTCTTTTCATAGTTAGAGTTCTCCTTCGTGTTCCCACATCTCCTACTATTTCTTCCCTTCTTCTTATTCTGTCCGGGTTGTTGGTTACCCTTTTGGTCCAACGAATGTACAGAGAGTACATCCATCATTTGGGTGGGATTGGATAAAGTTGTAGCTTGTCTGGTTGTTGGCTGGTTAATAAAAAAGTTCCTCATTTGATTCATAACCTGGTCTACGACTTTAGTACTCATGAAGCCAACAATTCCATTGGCATGTGGCCCAGGTTTGAACTTAGGCTCAAAATTTAATTGTGGAGCATTATGTATAATCTCATATAAGATCCCGGAATGGGCGTAAATCAAGTCTAATTGCTGAGCTCAAAAAATATCCTGTTCCTCATTCATAACTCCGGACGTTGAAATATCCTTTGCGATATAAGGCAATACCGACTTAAGGAACCATTCCAATAGAAACTTAGGTGGAATGTTTCCCTTAATCAACCTCTTCTGTCTACGCCACTCTTGAATATGATCAGAAATATGTGTGGCTTTGTTTTGACGAAATTTTGACAAGAGTTCGGTACTGGCATTGTAACACACTGGTAGTTGAAAGTGGTTAAAAAAGGTCATGGCTAGATCATTAATGGTCCAATATGTGCCCCCATGGAACTCTATATACCATTTCATTGCAGGTCCTGTGAGGGTGCATTGAAACAGATGCAAGCATACCGAATTATGATTCAAAGAATTTGAATATCATGATACATGGAAAGTGGTAACATGCTCTCCAGGGACCTCACCATTCTTACCTTCAAACTTTGGAATGTATGAAGGAATCTTGGCGAGAACATCCAACCACATCGGATCATGAGAAACCAGATCGTTGTTCAATTTCGACAAGTCAGGCAAGTTCAATGTAGCTAAGAAAGGGAGCCTAGGTTGTGCCATCTGGTTCCATTCTCCATGACAAGACTTATTCATATAGGGATGGTTATTGTAAAGGCCACGGCCTTGGCCAGTCTGATAATAACTTCTTCCTACTTGACCCATAAAAGGATACACATGAATATTATAATTTGGTACACCTTGAGACTCATGGGCTATGTAGCCATAATTGTAGGACTAATAAAAGGGTTTTCCCCTGGATACATAAGGAGGAACATAACCTCCCGACAAAAAATTACTGATAGAAAAGGGAACAACATGACTAGAGGCAACACTTCATCCCAAAGGACCGTGAGGTTATGAAGAGGATGTGTCATGAGAAAGGCATTTGAAGGAATAGGTGTGGTAGACGAAGGAGCATAAGGTGGAATGTAAGATGCACTTCCAATGTTCACATGTCTAGGGTCACCTCTATGGAAATGAATCCCAATATTATGCCTAGATGAAGGGTATGCAAATTCTCCCACAAATGGTGTGAAAGGTACAATATGACCACTACCAAACCTATCAGCATGGGAATGGATGGAATTTCCCCTAGGCACAACGCTAGGACCTACACCAGGATCGACGACAAATGATGGGAAAGTGGCATCAAGGTTTGGAATGCCAAATATGAAGGGACCAATTCTAGAGGGTACATGGCGAGTCTCACCATTCGAATGTCGCAAAGAAGACCTCCCATAAGCAGCTGTGAAATATGATAGATGGGGTTGTGAATTAAAGGAAGCTCCTCCCCCATAAGGATCAGTTTCAACCGGAGTCCCAAGTCTAATAAATGTCACATTCCCCATTCTGGAGGATGGAGAAGGAGGGACCTATGAGGTCTTAGATGTATGACTCATGATGAGACTAGTGTGTATAATTTTTCCTAGAACATCCAATCCTCTTCCACGGAGGAGGAGGATACCCACAAGGTGAAAGCCTTGCTAAACTTCAAGATTGACGGAGCACCAAAAACCTATACATGATGACTCCACAAAAGTAAAAAGACTCAACTAAGTACGAATCCTAGTGAAAAATAGCGTACAAAGATCACACTCCTAAGAAAATCTAAGTCAGATGCAAACAATCCAAGAGGGAGGATAAATGAGCTTTCGAATGTAGCAGGTATGTCTTGCCTAGGAGAGGCCTGAAAATCCCATACACTACAAGTAGAGGTGCGAAACCAATTATAGTGGCCCTCAGCTTCAACACATAAAGTGATTATGCTGTCCGACCCCTACCTAGCCAGGACACTCACTAAATAACCTCTGTAAGTACCCCCTCTGATACCTAGGTAATTAAACTAAGGTCACCCCAATATAACCAATGCTTAGAAGGACACTCGCAAGTGGGATAGGGTAACAAAGATTGAAGTTCGAAAGCACCAAAGGTGCCTCAAAATATCCTAGATATGAATAAGATCCTAGAATACATCTGGCACTGCAAAAGAGTGGAAAGAGGTTATCCCCACCACAAATGTGTACATTTCCTCGTGATTAACTCCTATGTAAGAGGAGCATTCTGAGAACACTAATTATACCAAGGATTTCTCTTCTCACCTGGACAGACACCTAGATGTTTTGTTTTGTAGTCTTGGAAAAATTTACTCACGACACTCTATTCCAGGACTCTACAACCTAAGCTTGTTGGTGCACCTCTATCAAATAAAAATGTGTAATAAATTTTAAGTTAAGCGTTCATTTTAAGGGATGTGATTACTCAAAGGAAATGATCATGCAACTAGTGATGTTATGACTCAAGAGTGAAGTAAATACGTACACCTAAGAAATGATGCCAAGTGCAATTTGTCTTGAATGAAAAAGGGGTATGCCACTACATGAGATGCATAAATTCCTTTTCAAATTCCAATGCAACCATTACTATATGAAATATTGATCACTATTCAACTAAGCAAACCTAATGCAAGTACACTTTCCATGCAAATGCATCATGCACAAACATGCCAAAGATAAAATATTTTCGTATTTTTATAATGAATGATATGTAAATGCAATTAAAAAGACTCTATAACTCCTAGACCCTGCAGCAAGTATCAGAAACAATCCAAGCAAGACACTAAGATAAAAGGTCTAATGCACTAATATCAAAACAAAAAAGAAGGATGACAAGAACATTTTTTAATTAAAAAGAAAAAAAAAAGGTTTCTGGTTAAAAACAAAAGTAGTAGACAGACATCAAAGGCACCCAGGAAGACTCAGCAACACTCGGAACCTAACCAACATCTATAAAACATAAATTTCACACTCAAAAGAGGGGCATACTAGTATTGTTCACATAAAAGCCACATGTATACGTGACTATAAGTGCTACAGCTCACGCGTATACACAACCGTTACCTCTATGACCCGCGTACAACAAGAGGAAGGTGGTAAGAAGATAGGATAAGATCCAAATTACTTCAACATGGCACCAATGGGATATCACACTTCTAAAGACGACACAGAAACAGAGAGAGACAGAGAGCAATTCAAGCACATCTTGCACCCAAACCCCAAAAAATAAGGAAACTTCCCTAGCGAAGTCGCCAATTTTGTTATGGAGAAAACTTGCTATGGCTTGGTGTAGAACACAACAAACTCTATGACACCAGAAATAAACCCATTTCTATATGCAATAAAAATAATCAAAGATAACAGTAATGGATAGAAGGCATACCTTATTCCAGAAGGTTGTAGTAGATCCCCATTGATATTTTATCCACGCTTGTACCTACATTCCATTATCAACAATAACGAAATAGACAAGCATGATGTATGTTAAGTATTAGGGCTACTCTATCATATATAAAACCAATATGTATAAATGGAAGGAACTACATCCATGGATAAAGAACATTCATAGTTACACACACACAATGGACGAGATATGGATATTTATATTAATAAAACAGATATACAAGTGACAAAATCTATCGACACCTCATTGAAACAGAGAAACTGAGTTCTCCACTTGGGCCTCCACCACTTCAATCCTCCAAATCAATGGCAAGCTCATAATACAATGGAAATCTTAGGAAGAGTGTCAATGGCTACTCAAAAAGACAAAGGGATGCAGGCTCAAGCATGTACGAATGGGGCACAAATCCACTATATTTTCCTTGCTCTCATAAATTCTCCTCCTCTAATGCATCCAAGAGGCTCAATATATATCCCTTCAATAGGAAGTGAAGGGCCGAGTTGATGCGTTTACAGGAATATGGAATGCCAAAGGTCAAGTTATTCATGACTCATTGAGGAAAAATCCGAAATATTTCTTTTTGGGCACATTTCCTAATGTATGCGGGTCATAGTGGGACAAGTTGCATGCACACGCAATATTTAAGCTTGTGATATGTGTATAGCAATAAATAGGGATTTTTTAAGGGTTTTCTTGGAACATCAAAGTATCTTTTGAGAAAAGGGGGTCCAAAGAATCTTCATAGGGACACGGAAGGCCATAAAAATGTGATCTACCAAGTGTGGTAAAATCAACTATAACATGGTTAGATTGTCATGCTAACTCAAAAGCTATATAAATATTATGTTGTAAAAATAATAAAATGGTCCAAGATGGTTGTGTAAAGAGCACTAGGGGTTATGATTCCACTAGAGGGGAAGAGGAAAGGGGGCCTATGAGATATTAAATCCTCTATTTCCAAAAATCAACCTTAGAAATCACTCATTTTTTTCATGTTCCTTAAATGAGCCAATTACTTTCTTTGACTATTAAGTCCAATTATTGAATGCATGTGTGACATTGGTGGGGAAAGTTGTCTCATGTAGCTATCGATGCATGAGATGAATATAATTCTATAGTAGTTGTAAGAGTCCTCTCTTATATGTTCCTAAGTTATATCAATTGTCCTTTTCACCATCTTCTCATCTCCTTTGGATTCTGCAATCCATTTTTTCTCATGGAATTTTACACTAGGTAGATTTTTAATCTTGATGTTCATTCCATTTCCATTACCATTACCAAACTGTGAAATAGCCAAAATTTCAAATTGTGAATGGAAATTGTAGACATTAGAAGAGGACGATCTTTATAGATGAGCATCGAGATTGGGAAAGATAGGATTCTTTACCCATTATATTTTACTACTTTTGAATGCTTGAGAATACAAGGATTAATGTTATAGGAGGTTCTCCAACAACATACAACAAGTTCAATTATCATTTTACATAATCGTAAGAATTGTAAGGGTCGTATTTCCAAAGGAAACTATGGAGAAGTGAAGGAAAGTGCATTCCTTATGTTGTGTGGTCCAAATGAAAAGAGTGCAATGGTCAGGATGGCTACGTGAGATTTTTATAAATCTTATAGGTGTCTATTTTAGCTAAGTTTGGGAGAAAATGGGTTATGGGATAAGAGAGAGATACCTATAGGTGATTCATTTTCCTTGGTATCCTCATAGCCTGGTTCGAGGGGGTGGAGTATATATATCTATACGTACAATTGAGTATAAAATTGCTCGTACATAGCCAATTTCTTGGATATTCTTTCTTAAAAGATAAGTATTCTCTTATATATGAATAAGGAATGGCTTTGATTTATGCATGTGATGAATGTGCATATGTATGCATCATGTGTGTGTATAGAATTTTATGTCCATTTTGTTTTGTATTGTAAATCTACACATACATTTATTATTTATGAATTAGTATGTATGGCTAATGGAGGAAAAATTATAAATATGTAATTTGTAAATACCCACCCCTTATATGGTTGGAATGATGGATGGGGAAATGACATATCCACCAATAAGGTTGCTTGAGAACAAACAAGGGGACCATGATACCACAAGAGGGGAACAAGTTGGATATGCATTGTTTATCTAAGATAAAACATTTCCTTTGAGGTGTAACCTTCCTTTCCCATGATTTATTACAAACCTTTCACATCAATATTTGACTTTAATAGTCCTTTGGATGATTCCCTCCTTCGGAATGATGCACATGTGTTTTCTATACTCTTTGATGAAAACCCCTATTACATTTCATTTATGGATCATTCTTCCACTCTCCTCCATTTTTGAAATAGGAATATTCCTCCCCCATGGGAACTCTCTAGTTTCCCCATTCAAATGTTCTCCCATTCTTGGGTTATGGAAGGGATCTATGCTAATCACATGTCTGTTATGATTTTAATAGAAAGATGAATCCATGCAATCATTACTAGTAAGAGCATGTGGAAGTCAATGACTTTTTATGAGAAATTCAAAGAAGTTATGGGAATGTTTTGAGAGTAAAATCATGACAAGAATTTCTATATTTGTTGAAGAAAACATCATGAATCTAAACCCTTGCTAATGTTTCTCATGGATATTTTTCGTTAAGTGTTGATCATCCAGATTATTCAAATTACAAAACTACAAGTCCACCTAAGTAGGTCATACTCTTATTCTATCTTAGAATAGATTTTATCTTGTTGATCCTTGACATCCTATCTCTTTCCCTAACTTACTTGAGGTAGTCTCTCCTATCCTCTATTTTATCTTGTTGTGCCCTTCTTTGCCTAACTTTCTTCAACTCCTCTTATTTCCATTCTCCTATGTAGGCTCAATGTAAACCTCACTTTTTATTATTGGCCTTTTGTTAGTAGTCTCAGGTTATACTATATTTAAAGGTTATCCACATCTTAATATGGTTTTCTAAGATGAATGAAACCTTGTAGAAAATGGGACCTTTATGGGGTCAACTTTGGCCTTCTATAGGATTATTACTTTATAAATCAACAAAACCTTCATTTTACCTCTCTTTCATCCTCGATTTCCCCCTTTTCACTTCATTTCCATTTGTGATCCACTTGAATTATCCCTTTCCCTCTCAATTTCCTCTTGCCCTGGTCATGTTGTTGATGGTTTCCTCTCTTTATGTAGTTGTATTAGGTAGGACTTTTTTGTCCCCAAGGGTGTACTCTTCACAAAAATCTCCTAAAGATATATCTATGGAGAGGAGTGGCATGGAAAGAGGGACAATTACAAGGAATACTTTGTGGGATGAGCCTTGCCATGCCACTCTAGATCATCAAGCTAGTCCTTAAACTAGAGGGGGTACACTCAATTCTTCTAAGGAAATCGTTCTTATATGTCACCTAAGAACAACCTATTTATACATGGAATATTGACTAGAATTATAACATAAAATCGTGGTGCATGGAGTTATATTCTTATACTTAAAGGGTTCCAAATGATGTTATATTTATGATGAAAAGACATGGCATAATACAAACTACACATTCAACTGAATAATTTTTCCAGGGTGCCTTAATCACAACCTTTTCATTGCAAGATGAGTGTAAGGTTGGAAACACAACACATGGAATATAGAAAATCATTGATTACATGATATTATGGTTGTAATAGACATATGGCCAATGGGAAAGGTAAGCATATAAGCATTGATTTATGAAACATAATAGAAGACATACATTCAAGGGAAAAAACCATAATAAGATGCACAAGGTTAGTTGTTTCAATCTAGTAGAAAAATGCCTTGGTCTTGATCTTATTCAACCAATTCAAGGTAGTTCTTTAATGCAATTGAAATGCACTAGAAGAGATTCTTCAATCTAAGTCTTGGGTCCATTGTTCATATTTCCAATAAAGGATTTCACATCATGTCTACGGTGAGAAGAGAATGAGAAAATGAGAGCGATAAACTAATGTTGTGAATCCCATAAATTTAGTTGAATTTTGGCTGCCTAGCCACTATCAAGCTTGCTTTATGTTTTCTATGAAACCTAGCTCCTCCTTTTATCTACTCCCCCCCTAAGTGTGATTCATACACTGTTTAGATGGTAACATTTACAATGTTACCTTGATCTATTTAATGCTCTCATGTTGTCAGGAGAGAGTTGTCTCTTATGATAACCAAACCAAAGGATGGTTTTGTAGCACTATATTACATAAATTCTTGATCCTTATAATTGCTTTCGATTACTTCTACAAACATAAAATATTGCCTCTGATTTCCTTTGGTTCCCTATTTAATATGCATCATTGCTTTCTTGAGATATTATGGTGTACACTTTTCTTTGGGGGACGAAAGCTAGGATCATTTAGTCTCTCTACATCTCTTTCAAAAGTTTTAGGGCCTCCTCAATATCCCTCATTAATTCTCACGAATTAATGGCATGGATCCCATGCCCACTAGAAGAGGAATCCAACCTTATCCTTTTATCCTTAATGTACAACCTTTTCCTCGACCGATCAAAACACTTGACCCACCAGGGTATGATCGATCCCACCTTATTTTACACTCATTGTTATAGACCAACCTCATTGCTCTATGTTCCCATTGTTTTAGTATTAGCTTGGATAATATGTCCCACGTATATTGTGGAAACAACGGCTGTATCCTTTATATACATGGAATCTTAAATGATATGTTGATGGGTTGGCCACATTATACTTCCTCATGGGATAATATCATGTGCTTGCTCATGGCCATATCAAGGCTGATCCATTAGTTAAGGGTAATAGATATCTCTTCTTGTTAGTTGATCAATTTGTTAGGTAATATATATATATATATTAAACTTTAATCTTCGTGTGTTGGTTGTATTTGCTCTTGTGAGCTTTTAATTTTAGCATCTTTTGTTATTAGAGCTAGGTTGGCATGGACTCTTTGGTGATGGAAACAAAGATGGTTTCCATTATTGCTCGATGATCGACTTCCAGCAATAATGCTTATAAATATAAATAAACACGGCTTAGAATCTTTATGATATGATTATTAATTTTTTTAATAATATATAAATAGTTAGAAGTATCATATATATAGTTAAAGTATGAATATCGAGAATCTTAGTATTATAAAAATAGTTGGCTGGGAAAGTACGAGGCAAGACAGCTCCCATCAAAGATATATAAAATATATGTAAACATATTTACCAAAGATATGTAGCGTATAGCCAGATACATCGTCCCACACACGCAGCTCCTAGCGTATAGTTCAGACTCTGACCTTCGAGCAGTTTGCTGTGGATGTTGACCTTTTACAACCTTATAACCATTGTTATAGTAATACCATCAAACTTTAATCCCAAAATAATCATGTACCAACTTATCTTCTGAGCTGTTTTATGTTTCTTTTATTCTTTTAATCCTCTTGGAATTTGGAATCACAATGCAACATACTAAATATGTCCCATATGCAATAACGTGTGGTATGCTTACTTTAAGTGAAGTTTGTGCCACCATTTGAGATACGGTGACCCCACCGTCACCGTTACCGTCACATGGTCATCCAATGAATGGTAGGTTGGTTGCATCTATTCTCTTCAACTTATCAATCCAGCCAATGAGCGGATGATTGTATCGGATAAATAGATCCAGCCATTGAGAGGATTGTACTGGATTCAAAGTCAGAATGATAAATTCCTTCAAATTTCAAGGGTGGAGGCGAATTGGCTTTTTTTCGGTGATGTCCATCCTCGCACTGTGGGCAAACTACGAAGCTGCTGTGGAGAGAGAAGTGGAATACGTTGTAGTGGTGAAGACGGACTCAGCAGAAGAGGCCGGGGTGGCATTAGGGCATCAAAGGGATATTAACTCTCTCACTCTTCTTCTCAGGGAGGCAACCCATTTCATACACAATATCCTCTATGCAAATCCTAGTTACCCAAGAAAACATATTCACACAGTGGTGTTGTCCATTGATAACAATTACAAGCAGACTACAGTGACTGAAGATAACGCAATACACATAAATGCTGAATATATTGCAGATTTGCAGGAACAGGAGATAAGAGGCCTCCTCTACAGAGAAACGGGTCATGTGTAGCTCTGGGACGGAGGCAGAAAGGCTCCTCTGGGTCTGCTTGAAGGCATGGCTCAATATATAACATTAGCTGCACGATTCAATGTCTCAACTAATCCATCGGTATTAAATAACAGTGAACTGTTACGGTGGGATGCAGGAGGGGTGGTAATTACAGGCATGTATTTACAGTATTGTGAAGGTATCAAGACTGGGTTTGTAGCAGCTCTCAATGCCAGAATGGAGAAGGAGTGGAAGGAGGACTTCATAGAGGAGTTGTTGGGGAAGAGTGCAACGATGGTCTGGTCAGAATTCAAGAAGATTATTAAAAATAATATAATGTTGAAGACTGGCACTGGCACTGCCCCTGCCCCTGCCCTTCCAGGCACTGAAACCGCCTCTGTTTCGGGCCATGCCAGTTTCAGTTAACGATCTGTCTTCTTATTTGTATAGTTAGTATTGGCTAATTTATCTACGACTTCTTCTGGTTTTAGTGAATTGGAAATTCAATATCTTAGTTGCTGAAACAAGGTCAAATGCATTGCTTAAGTTATGATGCGGGATTAGTGGTGTCTTTTAATAAATGAGATCGAGACGGAGTCTTTTTAAATAATAAAACGTATATTGAAGTTTAACGGTTTTTATTGTGCCAATATTATTTAATGTTAAGTATTTCTCAAGGCTTTACCAACATACCTCAATGTGGCGAACAATCTACTCAACCTGAAAAACTAAAAAAAGAAAAAACTTGTCGCTTACCCCGATTTTCCATAAAAGATGTTGGGTAAGAAACCTAGTAAGATAGTTCAATAATATTTCATATGACCAACCAGCTGGCACGCTAGGTTTTGTAGTTCGACAACGTGTAGATCGATGGTAAAAATAACTTTGGAATTTTCCTTTCCCGTGGAAATTCCCTGTAACATTGTTCGTGGACATTAAATGTCAAAATGACAATGTGACCACTTTGACAATAGGTACTGTTTTTTTTGGCTATCCTTGTTTTAATTGTTGATTTTTTTTATCCAACAAGAAGGAGCAGAGTTAGCAGAGTTAATAGTTGACTCTGCTTCTTCCTGGATGGATAGAAAGAATTAACAATCAACATAAGCTCATTGTTATGAAATAGATAGAAAAAATCAATAATCGAGATAAACTCGTCTCTGTTGAGCAAATCACTTGTTTCGTTTGTGCTTCATTTACGTTTATTGTGTTTAAAATTTTAGATATGCTTCCAAAACTGTACATTCACTGGTTACGATTATAATGCCCTCCACGTTAATTTAATAATAAGTATTAAAACGCTTTGGAATTTATACATTTTATAAAAATTTTATGGTTTTCTGACTAGTTATTATTATATTTTATGTTTATGTGTTTATTTTTCGATTACTTTATAACAATAATCGAAAAATTAATAATAACCATAACTAGTCAGAAAACCATACAGCCGGGTCACCCACTCAATCAAAAGCGATCGAGAGAAGGATCACAGAAGGCAAGCTATGACTCCTCACCCACGATCAAATTGGAAGGGTACGGTCTTATTTTATTTGAAGATCTATGATATATTGAATAATTTGAAGGATATGGTCTTATTTTATTTGAAGATCTATGATATGTTTAAAATATAGTAATACTATTGTATATTAAAATAAATATAATTAAATTTTTTAATATAGTAATAAAATTGGCATGGTTCTATTATATGTTTTTTAATAAGTAATCTTTAATACAAGAAACTATATACAAAATTTTAGAAATATAAAAAATATTTAATAATATAAATAAATCAATTGAAAAACATTTATAACCAATCAAGATTTACTTTGAAAGCAGTAAAACTTTTAGCAGAAAAATCAAGGTTGGATGAAAATGAAATACAATGTATTCAATGTCCAATGAATATAGAGATCCATAAATACAAAAGATGCAATGAACCTAAAAAATATGTTTATGAATACCAAAACTATTATCTTGAATCACTTCAAGAACAAACTTCAATCATTTCCAAGAAGAAGCAAATCAATACTTATAAATTAACACAAAAAAAACCACTCTCCTCATGCATATACCTAAAAAATCATTCAACCATAGGAAAAACCCAACCAATATTGAGATCCATTGAGGGAAGCAATCCCTTTATATGTGTTTTTGGCCATTGAACTATGTGAATCAAATGAGAGACATACTCCCCTATAGAAAATAATCATTAACAAAGGTATATTTTCTCTCTCTAGTGGAGATGTACCCTTATGCAAATTGGTGGTGGACTAGTGGTGCTAGGGAAGATGTGTCCTTCCTTTTCTCATGAAAATCCCATGGATTTTAAAGAGGGTATCATATACCTTATGAATTAATAGGGAAAGAAAGGGTGGACGTGGCCTAAGAAAACGTCGATGGTAATGGTGGAAATAACTTGAACAAGGGTTCAATTGGATATTGGAATTGACCTGAGCAAGGGTGAAGCGTTATTCCAATTCGAAATGGTTCATGGTACCTCTTCCCCTTGAATCCTAATTCATAGTCCAAATGAAAAGCTTAGTCAATCATGATTCTTGCAAACATTGATTGTGATATCCAACCAAAAGGCATTCTTTCCTCTTATGACTTTCGGGGGCCTTTGAGAAGTACATTCATCTATGTTTAAATACAAATGGATCCATTCGAGAGATACGGATGAAATATTCTATTCAAGTATCCATATCAACCATTCACAAACCCAACGAAAGAGGAAGTGATCCACCATCTCCCTTACTAGCATAAATATCCATGTCTCACTTCTCAATGATGAAGTAAATACTGATCAGAATGTGATCGAGGCATTTTCTCCAATATGATCCTTGATAATTATGTGTGTTTTTCTAACTAACAAGAAAAAAAAATTACCCCCCCCCCCCACTTTTGAATAAACTTGATAATATAATGGTCAACAAAGTGAATTCTCTATGCACATAGATTGGTTTGGATTTGAGAAGGAATAGTTGTCAAGCTACAATAAGTGTTTGAACCATGTTGCCAATTGATTTCAACTATGATAGCCTACCAAAATGAGACCATCATTAATGCATTTATTTGCTTCTAGGCTACTAGCTTACCACAACATATTGTCAATGAATAAGTTTATTTGCTACAAGGCTACTTGCTTACTAGAGGAGATTATCAATTGATGCTTGGTGCTTAGGGTTGCAACATGCGTCATAGGTTATTACTAATTAAAACATTGAAGAAAAGAGTGGAAATGTATAGAATCATGGCATTTATGGATTAAATTTGTCAATATGATACAAATTCTTCATCAAGTTTAACCTAGGAGACAGAGTTATCAAGTCACCTTATTTTAAGAAGTTTTCTTGTTCAAATCCCTTCATTTTGGACAAGTTTTCTAACAAAAAGTTGCAACATAGATCTATATCAAAAGGGTGTGTAACTTTGACTTCCATGTATCACATACACTCTTTGCAAAGTTTTTAAATCTTGTTGCGCCATTCCCCTCTATTAATATTTTAATGTACAGTCTCATTCAATTATGCTCCAAGCCTCTAGACTCTCAAACTAGCCATAGTTGATAAAATCATGAATCCATGACTGGTAGTGAAACCACATTACATTATAGCACATGTCCCATCCAACAAGTGATAATTGTTGCATACAATAAATTACACATGGATTGCAAGCATGGTTTTGGAGGATTCAAACCCTCAAAGAAGACAAGGTCCTGGAGTATAATTTTGAAGGCATACACAATATCTTGATGGCTTTTGGCCTGTAATGATGAAGAAAATTTCCAACTACAAATCCAAGAAAGGGGATGTTATTATCAAAGTAAGATTATTAATGAAAATGCAACGATCCTATGATCCTAGGAAATGAGAATTTAATTCTTCTTTCCAAATGAAAAAAGAATTTAACTATTAGATCATATCAATCCTATAAACAATAATAGCTGACATATGTCTAATCAGTACTAGTTCAATTGTATAGTTACTTAGAGATCCAAAACAGAAAATTGCAGTTTTTATAAATTTTATAAAATCAATATAGCCCATTGCAAAGTCACATCATAACAAAAAAATCAACCATTGTAGTATTGAAAAAAATTAATAAACTTTAATAAAGAACGTACAAAGAACTTATATCTGAATAAAAATAATTATAAAAATGTTGATCTCAAGCCGAGAGTCCATCCATATCTTATTATACAATCTCGTTCACTTAACAATTGAATGAACTTTCACTATTGACTTTATTAGAGGCTTAAGTTTGTTGCGCAATTTTATCTAGGTATGGATTTAGATCTAAGTTAATTGTATATGGGTCCAAAAATTATCTATGACAGTGAAAGTTAAGCTTCGTGTTTGGATGTTTGTATAGTTGAGAATTGAACAACTCGATGGAAGAAGCTACATCAGATGTGGAAATACCATTTAAACTTAATTTTAAATGTTTTAAAGTTTCATTATGATTTAAATTTATAAATATTGCTAATGGAATTTGTGGCAGACTCACCTGGGATTCTGCCTTTGTTGTTGTGCCATGTAAACTTAATTTTAAATGTTTTAAAGTTTCATTGTCATTTAAATTTTCATAAATAATGTTGATGGAATGTGTGAAAGACTTCCTTGGGATTCTGCTTTTATTGTTGCCTAAACATTGATTCTCAGCCATTTAAAAATTTGATAGGAAAAATTTGGAGTAACCCTTCAATTGCAATGTTGCAAAATGATAGTCAATTTCATTATTAAAACAGCTGATTCAAAATTAAATTTCTTTTACATGGAAAAAATTGTTATGCCCTTTTATGAAGGGTAAAATAAGTCTTAAAAGGCATTGAAGGCTTCAAATTTGAAGCTTGCTCCTCACCCATTCATGAACAAGCTGACCACATCTCTAACAAACACCTCTTCTCTTTCATCATGGAGACTGACCCAATCCTTTGGACCACACTTAGAGAGCTTTCTGATCAATTTTATTGAGGGGAGACCAAATATAGACTTGGAGCCACACTTTATCCAATAGTTTCCTAAACCAAATGAGTCTCCTCTCTTCCTATAGCTAATCTTGTCGATTGATAAAACCATCCGATGTTATTTTCCAATTACTAATGAGAGCTATTTTACAATTAGTAATGAGAACTATTGATTAAAAAAGTTTAGTTATTTTCCACAAAAATAAGTGTCGAATGAGAAGGATCAATAATTGGTGATTAATATTTATTTAAAAAAATAATTTAAAATTATTATTAAGACTTTTAAAACATGTTAAATTAAAAAATATAATAAAATATTTTCAACATTCATTTAAAATTATAATGTGTGATAATTTTTATAAAAATGTTATAAAATTTAAATCCATATTATTTTTCTTCCAAAGATTTATATTAAAAAATTTATAATTAATTTTTTTATAAATATATCAAATTTATTCTAATTTTAATATTTTATTTATAAATATTATATATATCTTTTTTTTAAATCATTTTCTTTGTTAGAAAAACAGGATCGCAGAGAAATAAAAATAAACAATAAACAAAATTCAAATATTAAAACACATTACAAGAGAGACACATATATAACGTGGTTCACCCAAGATGGGCTACATCCACACATATATTGTCAGACCTTTATTATTATTCTGTTTAGAAAAATGAACGGATACAACCTGCAACAACCCCATTGCACTTCCTCTTCACTCTCTCATAGTCCTTCTCACATAATCACAAAGATTGTTTTACAATGCTACAATACAATACACAACTATATTACAATGCTTTTTTTTTATAGGGAAATTTTAATGGGAAAATACCACATATTGCAATGCCTTGTTTTTATAAGGAAATTAAGGTGGGAAAATACCACAGGTCACCCAATACCATGGGCCTGCAAACTGTTTTCCAACAAACATCCCAAAATAATTTTTTGGGGGGATTTTCCTCGGAACCCCCTCAGGCCCTCAGGCCCACCAACCGGGGCCCTGATCCCCCTCGAACCCCCGCGGGGAGACGATGTCCCCTCCCACCCCTTGTTGGGACGAGTGTACAGTAAAACTGGGGTACAAACACAACTGAACAATAACATATCTGAATATGGAAGATCGAGCTCCACAACCAACAATCTCTCACTCGGAGACTAATCACAACAACTCCACCATTGTTGCACTTGCTGGACTATGCTCTAAACCTTGGAGTTGGAAAATTTCTCTTCTTCACCTTCATGCTTGAAGGCCAACTAAAACCAAGAAGGAACTTAGTTTCTCTCTAGTTACTACCTTTGTCAACATGCCTGCAGGATTCTGGTTAGTATGTATCCAATTTTTCCAAATTTAAAAGTTCATCTTCCAAAAAAGATCTCATGAAATGGTACTTGAGTTGTATATGTTTAGTGTTTGAATGAAATGATGAGTTCTTTGCAAGATGAATGACACTTTAACTGTCACTGCACAACCTTCTATTCTCCTTCTTCTTACCCAATTCCTCCATGAACCTCTGCAAACAAACCATCTCTTTAATAGCCTCTGTAGCAACAATATACTTTGCTTCCATTGTTGAAAGTGAAACAACTTTTTACAATTTTGAAATCCAACTTACTACTATTCCACCTGAATTAAAAACATGCCTTGTGGTGATCCTCCTATTGTCTTTGTCACCTTCCATTTATGCATCAACATATCCCTATAGAGACGTGTCTCAGATAAGGGGAGTTTGAGGTCTAAAATGGGCCTCATAAGGGAAACAATAAAATAAGAGTTATAATAACAAAACAAAAGTTCTAATTTTTTTAGGGGAAAAATAAAAACTACTTTTTTCATATTATATTTTTGACATATCTCCTTATCGGTTCACCCAAATTTTGAGTTTTAGGACTTGTTGGATGTGGAATTTAATTATGCACCCAACCCATACCCACATTGCATTCTTTAGAGGTACCCACGACACCCAAAAATGAAAATTTCAATAAAAAATGTATTTTAATATTAAAATACATTTTTTATTGAAATTTTCATTTTTGGGTGACATGGGTACCTGACAGGTATGTAGTCTCGGTATGGATTGGATGCGTAATTAAATTACACATCCAGCAAGTCCCCAAACTTGAAATTTGGGTGAACCAATAAGGACATATGTCAAAAATACGATAAGAAAAAGTAGTTTTTTTCTGTTTAGTTTTCATTACAAAGTTTACCCTTATGGTTGACATCATCATCTTGAATCCTATTGGTTGTTATAAAGTGAATTTTATTGGTACACTTTTTGTTTTGAGGCCCATTTTGACCTCAAAACTCCCCTAATGGAACCTCCAAAACATAATGCATGAGAATTTGTACCTCTCGAATACCTGAGAATCAATTGTACTTGTTCCCAATTCTCTTTACTTGGATTGTCCATATTTCTTCTTACAACTCCTATTGCATGTGCAATATCTGGTCTTGTTCACACATGGCATACATCAAGCTACTAACTGCAGTTGAATAGGGAACCTTGTACATGTATTCTATCTCTTCATGTGTCTTGGGGGACATATCCTTATTTAGTTTGAAATGGTTGGCCAAAAGTGTACTAATTATTTTTGCATTCTACATTCTAAACCTCTCCAATACCTTTTCTATGTACTCACCTTGAGATAATGTAAATTTGTGATTTTTACTGTCTCTTGTTATTCTCATACCAAGGATTTGCTTTGCAGCACCCAAATCTTTCATTACAAATGATTTAGTTAGTTTCTCTTTTAGCACATTTATATCCTTCATATTAGACCCTACAACAAGCATGTCATCCACATACAATAACAAGATAATATATCTTCCATTATTTATCCTCTTGAAAAAAACAATGTGGTCAGAATGGCATCTACTATAACCTTGCTTTTTCATAAACTTATCAAATTTTAAATACCACTGCCTTGGAGTTTGCTTCAGGCCATACAAGCTGTTCTTTAACCTACAAACCAAATTCTCCTTCCCTTTGACCTCATACCCCTATGGTTGTTGCATATAATTCTCTTCCTCCAAATCCCCATGGAGAAAGGTTGTTTTTACATCTAATTGTTGAAGATGCAAATATTCCATTACCACTAGACTTAAAATAGTTCTAATTGAAGTCATTTTAACAACAAGAGAAAATATTTCATCAAAATATATACCTTACTTTTGTGCAAACCCCTTTATAACAAGTCAATACTTGTATCATCTTCTTCCTTCAACCTGTAAACTAATTTATTCTACAATGCTCTTTTAGTGGTAGGAAACTCAACCAGATCCCAAGTCTGGTTTCTTACCAATGAGTCCACCTCCTCATTCATGCCTTTCTCCCACTTATTTCTAGTTTCCACCTACATTGATTCTTCATAACATTCTCATTCACCAGAATATGTCATCAAGAAATAATACAGTGAAGGAAAAAATCATTCAGGGGGTCTACTTAACCTCGTAGATTGTTGAAATATTGTAACTTCAAAGAATATTCTAAATATATTTTACTAATGTACCCCAAGGGAGATGTCCTATTCCTCTGTTGGGATGTTATTATAGTAATTGGTCATCATAAAGTCATTAGGTAAATCCTCCATTGTAAGTCGGGTCAATAGTACCCTAATGAATATAATAAAATATTGTTTTGTGATCTCCTAGGTAAAGTCGGCCCAGACAGTTTAGTGGGGCCGACTTAATTAGGTTAAAAGTTAGTTGACAAAAAGATAATACATAGAGGAGTTGTGCTTCTCATTTGAATACATACTCAAAAAATTGTGTAGCACATAGGAGAGAGAGAGAGAGAGAGGGAGAGAGAGACATCCCAACAAGGAGGAGAATGGATGTTTTGGGGTTTTATCTTATACATCTTATACAGAAGAAGTTTTGTTGGGTTTTCTTCTTCTTGAGGGTTTCCTAGGATAAATATTGTGTCTATCTTGTGATTGTGTTTCTTCCAGTGATTTTGCATATGCTCTTGTTGTGGATTTGGATTAAACACTATTGATATCTACCTAATCATATGAAATATTAACATGGTTTTAGAGCTATCCTGAATGGAACAACTTTCACAAGGTAAAACTCTCTCCTCTCCCTCGAGAAGAAATTAGGGTTTCTGCAAAGTTTGGAATTTTGAACATATATTTGCATTGAATGTTGTGCCTCCCTATAGTGCTTATATTGAGCCCTGGATCAAATTTTTTGGGTGTTTCAATCTTCAGGAAATCCAAACCCTAGTTTGGCCCTGAACCAGAAAACTACAGAAAACCAGAACCAAAAATTATGCAAAAGCTGTAACCTCGCAAGGAATTTTTGAAGGGTGGGAATTTGGGATCTCCAGAAACCAAGTAGGCCAACCAACTCACCTCAGTCAAGTGCATCTCCTAGTAAGGTCATCTTTTCATTTTGAGAAATTTCAATTTTTAGTTACCTCCTATATAGGATGGCCCCAAGCATTAATCTTGAGGAAAAACTAGAAGGAATAGGACACTTACCAGCATGGAAGTATAGGATTGGTCTCATTCTTAGAGAGACTGATCTTGAGAAGTACATCAAGAATAAAGTTGCAGAACCGAAAGAAGATGAATCTAAGTAGAATCACATGAGAAATACCTAATCAATGCAATGAGGATCATTGTTGATTCTATCAAAGATCACTTGATCCCTCAAGTGCCATCTAAGAATACACCAAAGAAAATGTATGATGCACTTTCCATAATGTATGAGGGAAAGAACATCAACATGAAGATGAATTTTAGAGCTTAACTGAAGGGTACCAAGATGAGTAAATTAAGGAGAATAATTTCAAGATTACTTCACAAGGATCTCCTAGTTTAGGGAACAACTAAGTGCCATTACAGACACCCTTAATGAATATGAACTAGTTGAATTCTCTCAATGGTCTCACTAGACCTTGGGATTCATTCATACAGACTATGTGTGCCAAAAAAGAAAGTATGAAGTTTGACATTGTATGGGAATATTGCATCCAAGAAGAATCTAGAGTATCTAACAGAGAAGCTCCTCTTAGAGAAGATGATTGAGCTCTAGCCATCCATTCTAAAAGAAGAAGAAAATCAAACTTCAAGAAGGATAGTCATAGACCTCCAAATAAGTTTCAAAAGAAAAGAAAAAACAATCAGATGAAATATTACTTAAAGTATCAATGCTATAACTATCATAATCTAGGACACCTTGCCAGAGAGTGTCCATCAAAGAAGAACAACAAAAAAACACATCATGCTCATCTAGCCAAAGATGAGGATGAAGAACAAGAAGAAAGACCTTGAAAGAGACTAACAAATGGAAAAGATGTAGAAGAATATGTATTATTCTCTACACTCTTCGAGTCTGTAACACCTGGAGAAGATATATGGCTTATTGATAGTGGTGCTTCAAAGCACATGACACGGAAGAAGAAAACTCTGTCAAGACTTGAAGAAAAGAACTCTCCTTGGAAAGTATCATTAGGAGATGACTATCAATATCCCATCAAAGGTATTGGTGAATCGAGATACAAGCTTGAATTTGGAAATTCCATGAAGATAAAGGAAGTACTATCTGTACCAGGTTTGAAAAAAGAACTTACTTTCCATCTAGATAAAAAAAATTATAGAATTTCTTTTATAGATAGACAAGTACTCATGTGGTCCAAAGGAAAGACACTTGAAGATGTTGTGGTCATTGGTGAAGAAGGAGGACTATACAAACTCAAGGGACATCCAGAGACAACTCTTGTCTATGAGACTACTAGATCAAGTGAACTATGGCATAGGAGGCTTGCTCACATCAACTACAAAGCACTACCTTATGTGAGAAAAGTGGTAACAAGGTTACCAGATCTGAAGATTGATCATGAAGGAACTTGCAAAGGATGTGCAAGAGGAAAGAACATCAAGAATACCTTT
Source organism: Pseudotsuga menziesii (assembly GCA_001517045.1). Lineage (NCBI taxonomy): Eukaryota > Viridiplantae > Streptophyta > Pinopsida > Pinales > Pinaceae > Pseudotsuga > Pseudotsuga menziesii. The sequence goes on along the minus strand of LPNX010269280.1, from coordinate 161,054 downwards.
CTGAAAAGTGAAACAAAGATAAAAGTTACATTGGAATTAATTCATTATGATGTATGTGGTCCTATTCCCTCCACATCTTTAAGTGGATATGAATATTATGTCACATTTATGATGATTATTCAATAAAGGCATGGATATACTTCTTGAAGATCGAGAGTGAAGTGTTCAGGAAATTCAAGGAATTCAAATCCTTGATAGAGAACCATTTAGAAATAAGAATCAAGACACTAAGATTGGATAATAGTGGAGAATATACTTCAAAATAATTTGAAGCATTCTGAAAGGAAGCTGGAATAAACATGGAACTAACCACTCCCTACAATCCCCAACAGAATGGTGTTGTGGAAAGAAAGAATAGAACCATTATGGAAGCAGTGAAAACAATGATTCATGACCAAGAAATCCCCATGCATTTGTGGGATGAAGCAGCAAGAACAATTGTGTATGTGTGGAACAAATTATCTCACAGTGCTCTTGGATTCAATACTCCTAAAGAAATGTATACAGAAAATAAACCTGAAGTGAACTATCTCAAGATATTTGGTTGTCCAGTATATGTACATATTCCGAAAGAGAATAGAACCAACTTGGATCCTTCTGGAAAGAAGGGAATATTTGTTGCATACTGTGAAGTCTCCAAATCCTTCAGGATATACATTTCAATATTCCATAAAATATAGATTAGTAGGGATGTAAAATTTGGTGAAGAAACAACTCTTAATCAATCAAGAAGGTGTCAACTTGAAAAAGTACATGAAAAAGATGTACCTCCCAGAAAGGTAGAAGGTGAACCCTCTCCTGAAATAGTAGCATCTGAATATCATGATATGCTAGAACCTCAGGAACCCTGTACTATGGATACAGCTTGAAAGATAAAAACTTCTTGGGTAAGAGAAATCATATAAGAAGTAGAAAAGTATGTAGCTTTGATGTGTGATCTTGTAGATCAAGAACAAGCTCCACAAGAACAAGCTAGAGATCAAAGTCATTCTCTAATTTTGTAGCTTTGATGTGTGATCTTGTAGATCAAGAACCCACCAGCTACGAGGAAGATACACAAAATAAATAGTGGATGGAAGCAATTGAGGAATAATACCATTCAATAATGAAGAATGATGTTTGGGATGTAGTACCCAAGCCAGAAAACAAGAGTGTGGTATCTTCGAAATGGATCTACAAGATAAAACATGCAACTGGTAGAAGTATTGAAAAATACAAGGAAATATTTGTGGCTAGAGGATTCTCTCAGAAATACGGGATTGATTATGAACCATCATGGCACTTTCTTCCATGCTGAAGTGGGATATACATCAGATGGCTGTAAAGACAACCTTCCTAAATGGTGTGATTGAGGAAGAGGTTTACATCGAACAACAACAAGGATTTGAATTCGAAGACAGAGTGACTCATGTGTGTAAGTTGAAAAAGGATCTATATGGACTGAAGCAAGCTACTAGAGCTTGGTATGGAAGAATATATATCTTCTTGACAAGCTTGGGCTTTACCAAAAGTAAAGTTGATCCTCAACCTTTACATGAATATTATGGATGATGAACCTGTCATACTACTGTTGTATGTGGATTATCTATTTCTGAATGGAAATTAGAAACATGTCACATAAAGCAAGAAGAAGCTAGAAGATGAAATATCTTGGATTGATGCATTATTTCCTCGAGATGGAAGTGTTGCAGATCCCAGAAGGAATATTTCTGAACCAAGGAAAGTATGCAGTAGAAATATTGAAAAGATTTGATATGTTGTATTATAAATCCATGGACACCAACCTGAAGTTGCTATCTAATGAATCATTAGAGTTAGTGGATATGACTCGGTACAAACAAATTATTGGGTCATTAATGTATTTAATGAATACAAAGCCAGATATATGCTTTGTTGTGAACACCTTAAGTTAGTATCTAGTTAAACCTAGATGGGTTCACTTGATAGATTCAAAGCATGTGATGAGGTACCCAAAATGTATGATATATTTTGGACTACACTATGTTAGAGATCATGACTACAGATTGTATGGATATATAGATTCATATTGGGTAAGAAGTGTCACAGACAGAAAGAGCACCTCTAGTGGATGTTATTGTCTGGGATCCACCATGATCTCATAGTTTAGTAAGAAATAATCCAATGTTCCTCTCAACATGGTTGAAGCAGAGTACATAGCAGCTTGATCTGCTAGTTGTGAAGCGATATGGATTTGGAAATTGATTTAAGGTCTATTTGACATGGATTTGGATACCACAGTGACTCTTTGTGACAACCAGAGTTGTATAAAGATGATAGAGAATCATGTGTTCCATGATAAATCAAAGCACATATAAATGTGATACTTTTATATAAGGGATATGATATAGAAGAGAGCTATAAAGCTCAAGTATGTGAGTATTGATGATCAAGTTGTTGATGTGCTGACCAAGCCTCTATCTCGAGTAAAGTTTGAATATTTCTATGACAATATTGGTGTAGTCTGAAAAGACTTTCCTTTCAAGGAGGAATGATGAAGATATGTACTCTCTTCGAAAAGGAGGAAAAAATTGAAGATATGGACTCTCCAAGTCAAATATATCAACCCTCCTTGGACAAAGGGGGAGCAGGTTGATGATATACATCCTTCCTGTTGGGATAGGAAAAGGGCCAGGAAAAGTGCACAAGGATAAATCAGGCACACAATCAAAGGAGGAAAAGTGCACACGTGACAGGGTAAAAACAGGTCAAGAAGAGGATGAAGGAACAAGTACAAGAAGATAAAACATGCATGCAACAGAGAAAAGGCAGGTTAAGGATGGAAAGAAGTGTGACGAGGATAGTTGTGACGAGGAAAGTAGATACGAGTCAACGAAAGAGGCAGGTAGAGAAGTTAAAACTGGATAGGTGGAATTCAAGGAACATTACAGAAGGACGAACCACTGGAAGAAGGAAGGACCGTTTTTGCGGCTAGTTATGACCAATACAAATGAGCTGAAAGACGTTTCTGTGACTAGTTAAAGTTGTGGTTAATCTATTCCAGTACTTTCATGAATAGGTATGGGTCGACATTTATGCAACAAATATATTTTTGTAAGTTGTTGAGTTTGTAATAACTGAGCTGTACTTAGTCGACCCTGTGTGGTCTCGTATATACTATAAGTAGGAAAAACCTACTCTATATAAGATTTAGTAGGCTAGTATGTTGGTTGTTGTTGTTCAAAAGGTTATGTAAGTTCAGTAAGTTGGTTGGACAGTAGAAGTAGAAGGTTGTTGAGTTGTATATCTTGCAGTTGTGTGTGTAGACCGCTAGTAGTAGAGTAATCTACAATTGGGTGTGCCGATAGTATAGTAGAAGATTCGATCCAGGCTGTGTGTAGATAAGTAGGAGTAGATAGAGAATAAACCAGAGAGCATGAGAGTAAGAATATAGAATTAAAAGACATATCTTAAGAATATTTTGCAGCTCATAGACTGCAAGGTGCTATATCCATTTCTCATTCTAGATGAAGACCACCTTGGTGGTTTTTCCCAGATGGGTTTCCACTTTATTTCTTGTGATTATATGGATGAATGTTGTGGAATGGTGAATGTTTACATGAATATTTTCTTACTTTGCGTTATTAAAGCTACTCTTGAATAAATGTCACAATATGGATATTTATGAATGAATAAATATTTAAGTGTTGGTTGGAATGGTATGTATGAGTCATGGTTAAGCTGTTAACTAAAAGTATAGTCGCGCACTATCTGATTGGGTATAAGGAATCAGTTGCGTTGCACCATCGCACTAGTTGTTGGGTTGTAAGGATGAGGTTGGGTCGTGTGCAAGTCGCGACACCTCTCTGTGTTGTTGTCATGTAGTAGTAATACTCCATCCTATCGCCTTTGTCGAGCGCCTTGGCTGTGCGCCAAGGGACTAAAATACCTCACCAACTGTGGAAACATGGTTTTGGTAGTTACCCATTAGATATCTCGGGTGATACTACGCCTGCCTCATGGGTGTTGCCGACTGAGCTTACTCTGTCAGGTCAATGTATTTTGGTGTCATGTTGGTATTGTGTTTTTGTTGAACCATGGGTCGAGATAGGAAGGAAAAGGAGGCCAACAAATGGTTCCTTTTCAGGGACCAAAACATTTGAGTTGAGGGAAATGTTGTTTCATCCAACAAAGAATGAAATAGAGGACTGGATGGAGTCTAAAACGATAGTATTCACGCAAGAAGAGAGCGGAGGATCTCAGCTGAGTGTAGAAAATTGGGTAGACCAGTACATATATTCTGATATTCATGAGATCTTATTTGCATAATTTCTTGTTATACTACACAAGTGGTTGTCAATATTGACAAGAAGACAGACAAATTTCTAGAGAAGAGAAACAGTTGAGTGGAATGATTAGTTGGTTCACGTGGTAACCAGTGTAAGTAACACCTTCTCTAGAGCTGTTGATTTTTGGGTTAACAATATTTTGCAAGGATATATTACTGAGTTTGCAGTAGAGGCTATAACCTCATATAGTGAGACTGAAAGAAATTTTTTCCAAGGACCACAAAGAAGGTATATGTTATCTATCAATGCATGGATCAAGATGCTCATTTATGAGAAGGGTATACTGCAGTTCAGTAGTTGAGTCATGTACAAAGGAGGAAGGATATGTCGTAGATGACCTGTCAAGAAAATGGGAAATGGTGAGTTGAGATGTTCCTAGGAAGTACAGAACCTGAAATAGATGTTGGATTCCTAAGGAGTGGAAGGAGATTCATATCTGGGAAGAGGAGAAAGATAGAGGAAGGTCGACGAACTCCTAGTTTATTTGAGGAAAGAAAACATGAACTTTAGTCGCAGATATATGAAGGTTCTTGCAATAAAGAGGAGGACTATAGCCCCATTTCAGAAGGACCATAAGATTCTGAAGAGTCTCCCAAGTCACCAAGGTCACGACGCAACTACATCACACTAGGAGTATCACCAGAGGTAAGGTATAGAGCCTCATCTCCTGAAAGATATATCCATACTGATAGTGCTAGTACTACAACTAGCGTGCAAGAGGGAACACCTTTGTTAAATCCTTCATCAAAAAATATCGACGCCAACTCAATGGATGGGCATGATATTCGGTTACCCACATTTAATGGCAATGGATCAGAGGATCCATAGCAGCATTGGTTCATCTTGAAGCTGTATGGATAGTTCGTTTAGTTGAAAATGAAGACTTAAAGAAAGCGCAGATGATCACGACTCTAAGGGGTCATGCACTAGATTGGTTTATGAAGTACTGCATAGTACCATTATGATCATCGCAGAAGACCCTTGAATAGATATGAGCCGCAATGATCTCTGAGTTCAGAAAACCCAAATCTGAGTCGCAGTGTATCTCTGAGAAGATAAAACAAGAATTGTCAGAGACAGTATGGGACTTTGACCAAAGATTTAAAACTATTATGGCCAAAGTGAGTTTCCAGATGTCATATGTTCAGCATAAAGAGTGGTTCATTGTTGTGCTATTACCAAACATCCAAGGCCCGTTGCAAACAAAAGATCACGTCACGGACAAAAGTGCTAGAATTGACAATGAAGCTGGAAGCATCGCCAATTGGTGATGGTGTTGTAGGAATGATATAGATTCATTTGCAGTTGGCTAATCTAACAATACAACTACAGGACATTAAGAAGTGGAAGCCTAGCTCACGAATACTTATGGTGCATGAAATCTAGAGCGGATGGACACACTAAGGATAACTGTCTGACCTTCATGAATTATGTTTCATTCGGTGAACCAAACCCATTAAATGCACAGGGACTACCCTAGTGTCACATATTCCAAAATAGAGGACATCGCAATGAGGATTGCCTATACCAGCAAAATATTGCAAGTGCCCCAGCAAACCTATTTTGTAAATTTTTCAAGTCAATAGATCATGAAGAGAAAGATTGCAAAGCATACCATCTCTTAAAGGAAAAGACGGTTGACACGTACTTAATGAATAACGAGGGACAGACCCAAGCTAAAACCATGCAAGCATCATATCATCCTCCATAGTTCCCTACCAATCAGTATTAGAACTAGTATCAACCTTAGTATGCACCACAATAGCCATACGTGTAGCATAATCACTATCAGCCGCAATATCAACAGAATCAGTACCCCCTGCAACAACCACACCCTCAGGGAAGGGTTGGCAAAAAATTCAGAGGCAGAGGAGGCGGAGGAGGTTTTGGTGGAGGAAGAGGTCAGGTTACATGCTATAACTATGGAAAACCAGGTCACTATGATAGCTATTTCCTAGAACCTTCGAAGACATGTTCATACTGTAAGGGATAGGATCATAATGTGGAGCAATGTTCGCAGTTGATTGCAAAGTGGCAGGATAGGACCATCGCAGCTCCTACTCCTACATAGAATACAAATTTGACTCCTAACTTAAATGTCCAGATGATTTTCGCTGAACCAAGAGAGTCGAGTGTTGTTGTCGTAACACGAGGACGTGCTGTGACTGGAGCTGATCTAGATATACCACAAGAACAACTGCAGCCACAGGTACAACCCATGACACAGAAGAAAGTGTCATTCAATGTTCAAAAACAGAAGTAAGTATTCATGGATGTACAACCATAATTTTTGGATCCAGAAGGACCATCGACATCAGAATAAGTCGGGGAGATGCCTAAATGATTTTAGCGCATATTCTAGAAAAAAACGTCCCACAAAAGGTTAGTAAGCTCAATTCCTTCCTGTCAAGTTTCTTAATGTTAATACAAGGAAAATATGTTATTGTAGAGCTATAGGAAATGATAGAAGAGACACCCATGGAACTGCAACCCCAAAAGAAAGTTAACCAAGTGATCAAGAAATTCAAAACTAGGTGCTATTTAAGAATGACTACACAGATAGGTGACTACGACATGGATTACATCATCTTAGACCTAGGATCTGATCTCAATATTTTGGCATGACAAACTTGAGAAAGTATGGGTAAGCCGCGTTTGGACTAGTCTCCTATCCAGTTGGAACTTGCCAATCAAGTGAAGGTCCTCCCAATTGGTAGGTTGAGTCAAGTCCCTATTGACATCGAAGGGTTGCACACATTTGCAGATTTTGATGTCATTAACATTGTTGATGAGACAAACCCATATCTCACGTTGTTGGGGATAGATTGTACCATAGACAATCAAACCATTATAAAATTCAAGAAAATAATACTCTCATTCGAAGAGAATGAGATGAGAGTGGTGTCACCCATTGATCCACTGGAAGGATAGAGATATGTTGAGCATGTCTATAATGAGGGACAGGGTGACCATCTTGACCAGATCTATAATGTCACAACTATGCAAGAGGATTATATTAATCCGATAACAGATGGCAACCTGAGTTGGAAGAGTGTTAGTTCTTGCGTGACTGACTCAAGGGAAGCCTTGGAGAACTGGCAGAACCGGTTGCATGAGGTCTCCATGAGGAGGTGAGCAAGAGTTACAAGGTCTGTGTGATGGGTAGAGAATGAGGAAAGAGATCTACCCACCTATGAAGGTTTACCTAACCTTGCAGTTTTCCTAAGTGCGTTTGAAGAAATTGTCATAGAGTCTTAGCGCTTGTCTACATTAGACTATGTACTGAAGGCTACACCCGCTAGATGGTGGGGTACGCACAAGCATCACATAACAGACTGGCCATAATGTAGAAGGTTGATGGAAGTCAGATTCAGAGAATAAGTTGAAACAATCAACCATAAGTACACATGATTGTCAAGCCTTGTCGAGTACATAAATTAGTGTTGCACAGTATTTGTCATATACCTATGCTAGGAATGGGTCCATCATTTCATTCATACATTGGAAATAACACCTAGAAGTTGGTACACATCTATGGAGTTCCGACAAGGTACTAAGGATTAGCCAAGGTGGCCAAATAGTTTGCGCACACATTTGATTTTGTGGATGAGCAACCTACAGTTGATGTTGCACTTCAAGTACTCAAAGGACAGATATTTGGTCAAGTCCCTAAAAAGGAGGAAAATTCCCACCAGAGCAGTGCGACCATCCAATAGTGGATGGCATGTTACAACCTAACGAGAGATCTAGATGATGATCTGACTAACATAAATATACCGGAAGCAGAGGGTACATGCATAATGGAAGGAAGTGGTATTTCAAGCGACCAGTTCCTGAAGCCGCTAAAAATCAAGAAAATAAACATTGGGTCTCCTGAGAACCCGAAGTTCTCCAATATAGGAGATTATTGGGATGAAGACACAATCGCTAAGATCATGGACTTGTTGCATGAATAACAAGACCTAAACCCTACCAACTTTTCAGAGATGAAGGGAATAGTAGGAGATTTGGGGGAAATGAAAATACCCCTGCGACCAGATGCTAAACCCAGTCGACAACGACCTTATAGGTTGAACCCCAGATATAAGGAAAAAGTAAAAATAAAAATGGATCGCATGCTCGATGCAGGAATCATTGATCCTATCAAAGAATCAGAGTGGGTCAGCCCTATAGTGACCCAAGATAAGAAAACAAGAGGTGAAGTTAAGATCTATGTCAACTTAAGGAAGCTGAATGATGCATGCTTGCACAATCCATTCCCAACACCATTTACAGATGAAGTCCTTGAAAGCATCGGTGACCAAGAGATGTATTCATTCACTGATGGCTTCTATGGCTATCATCAAATCAGGATCGCACAGGAGGATCGCCACAAAACAACATTCGTTACCGAATGGGGATGCTATCAGTATACGATAATTCCCTTTGGACTCAAGAATGCGCCTACTATTTTTTCTAGAATAATAGTTTCTGCTTTTAAAGATTTTATTCATAAATTTCTTGAAGTCTACTTTGATTATTGGACTGTGTCTGGTCTAGTAAGAGACCATATTGAGAGTCTACGCATGATGCTGGACCGATGTCGCTAGTATCATATTGCACTTAATAAAAAAAAATGTATTTTTGTGCATCATTTGGTGTACTATTGGGTCACGTTGTATTTCATGACAATATTTTGGTCAACCCAACAAAGATTGCGATTATTCTTGACTTGCCACTACGTACATCAGTCACACAACTCAAATTAGTACTGGGACATACAGGCTACTACAGGAATTTCATCAGAGGCTATGCAATAATCACTACACCTATGGAGAAACTACTAAATAAAGATGCAAAGTTTTAGTGGACAAAAACTTGTCAGGAAAGCCTGGATAAATTGAAGAATGCAATGACCACTGTGCCAATACTGGTATTTCCAGACTCCAATAAGGAGTTCCATGTGCATGTCGATGCGTTCTCTATAACGCTTGGCATAGTCTTGACGCAACCAAGAGAAGGTGCGCTTGACCACCCTATTTCTTTTGCTAGCAGTAAACTATCGACAATAGAAAATAACTACATGAAAATGGAAAGAGAAGGCCTCACTATGTTCTATGTGCTTCAAAATTTCAGAGACTATTTGTTGGGTGGGCATTTACAGATGTACACTAATCATTCAGCATTGAAATACCTAGTCAATGAGCTAGTGTTGGGGGGGAAGATCTGCAGATGGCTTCTCTTCTTTCAGGAATTTGATTTTGAGGTCGTTGTCAAACCTGGTCGACTGAATGTCAGGCCAAATCACCTATCAAGGATAGAAAGTGGCGAAGAGCCAACCATCCTAGAAGAAAATTTTCCTGATACGCAACTATTTGTGATCCACATGATGGACGATCATAACCATGAGTTTAATGCAATCATTCACTTTTTGAGTACATGTTGTACGCTTGAAGGAATTTCAACTAATAGGAAGAAACACTTGGTCATCAGGGTTGCTGACTATACATTGATTGTGGGACATCTGTACAAGCTAGGTGCAGACGAGATACTACGCTGATGTGTTTTTTACTATGAACAACCCTGGGTTATGAGTGAAGCACAAGCTGGCATCACAGGAGGACAATGTGCTGGAAAAGCAACAGTGTGCAAGATATTGCAGGGAGGAATATGGTGGCCAACCATACACATGGATACCAAGAGTTTCTGCAGACACTGTGATATTTGACAGAGAAGAGGAAAAACCTCACACCGCAACCAGATGCCACTTGAACCACATATAACTTTGCAAGAATTCGAAAACTAGGATGTTGACTTTGTTGGACCAATTAGTCCACCAGGAAAAAGGACTGGCGCGTGCTATATTATCACTACAACAGACTATATTTGACCAGATGGGTTGAAGTCATGCCTGTTAAATACTCCATCGTTGCGACTGTGGTGAATTTCCTATTTGAGAATGTGGTGATTAGATTGGTTGCCCAAAAATTCTACTAAGTGATCAAGGTACGCATTTTGTTAACAAATTGATTGCTGAGCTTATTGCAGAATTCCAGATCTAGCATAAGAAGACGACACCCTATCATCCTCAGGCGAATGGAACGGTTGAATCCTTCAACAAGATCCCAGAGAACGCATTGACCAAGGTATGCAATGTGTGCCAAGAGGATTGGGATCAGAAATTTTCTGTTGTGTTATGGGCATATCGCAGGACTTGAAAGCGACTGATAGGCCACACCCCATTCAAATTGGTATATGGACAAGAATATGTTGTACCAATGGAGTACATTATGCCGAGCCCAAGGATTGTTGTGCTGACAGAGATGATTAACGGAGATGTTGTCGAGCAAAGACTATCTCATCTTATTCAGATGGAAGAAGAACTCTTCGTTGTGGGATATCACCAGACTATAGAGAAGTAAAGGCAGAAAGCATGGCACAATCGCCATATTCAGGTTAATCCATTCAAAGTCAAAGGACTTGTTTTTTTGTATGAAAACAAGTTTTTCAAACACCTGGGCAAGCTAAAAATACATTGGCTTGGGCCATATTTGATCACGCACATCACTGATGCGGGCGCAGTAAAACTTCAAAAACTAGATGGAACACATGTCGCAGGGATGGTGAATGGCAGTCGCCTGAATCCTTTCTAAAATGGTTGTGACATGCCTGGTTTAAACCATGTTGCGTGGATTAAAAAAAAGGAAAAGGAAACTATTATGTTGCACGTCTGTGAAAAACACATGCAAAAGTGTAGGGAAAATCATAAATGATAAGATGGATGGCATCCAACATTTAAAGAAAATATCTAGCAAAGATTGAGGCAGTTGTGACAGCTAAGTGTCATTAATTTGATGAGATACGAGGAGAATGATGGTGTGATTTTTGGTCCCATCAGTCGTCCTCAACATAAATTCCATAACTGTACTGACAGGAACAACCTGTAAATTGAGCTTCCAAGTTAATGAACAACACATCAGCTGAGAAGCCCATGTGATTGATTAAACATCCACCTTTCAACTGCATGATGATTGTAGAGCATCTGGGTGCATATAAATACAAGGATTCACCATCAAGCATCCTTTTACGCACTTAGAGAGAGCCAAGAGAACCAGATCTGAGAATTTGTAGAGTCAAACCTTGTCACACAATAAGCCGACACCCATGGTAATTGAGATCCCCAGTGAGAGTGAGCTATCCGACGCAATTGTTATCTATGGTTTCCCAATTGAGGAAGAATAAGTAGAATCATCGAAGGTACAACAACTAGAGCCGCAACCATAACTTGATCCAATGGCGAGAACCATAAAGAAACTTGCCCCTACGACCGCACCTCAACCTATGGCTGCCACTGCCAATATTTCAACACCTAGTTTGCACCCTGTGCCGAACCCAGTTCAGAGACCACCAAGTGCAGCTGCGCAACCACTTAAAGAACTGAGACAGGTCAGTGAGAAAGAAACGCGAGGACTGTCTGGACCACCACCGTTCAAAAAAAAAAGGCTCTGGCTGTTCCAGACAATGACGGCAAAGAACCAATGGAGGAAGACACGCTGGGGGAAGAAGCCATGGAGGAGGAATCCCCATAGTGTAGAGGAATGGATGTTGAGGATGACAAAAATTTCCCTCATTGTGTCTGCCAAAGGAGAGCTGATGTGGAGGAAGTGGTGCTTCCAAAGAAGGGCAATACAATTTTGGTAGTGCCGCGAATCCCTGAGAACATTCCCCTGTCGATGAACATAATGCCGAATCTTTCCAAGTTGAACTTTGAGGACTTCGACACTCGACAAAATGAAGGGTTGAAAAGAGCAGACTGCATCATCATAGAGAAAACCGACCCTACTGGGCATGAGGTGTTAAGGCCAATGTAATGGGATGAAGGCGTTGGCCATTGATGAACTTGCTATTTATGCCACATTTCGGCCACAACCAGCAGGTCAACACATATGTGAAACAACTTCTGGTTTGTTTCCATAGAGGATGCCTATGGCTTGATCAACCATACCCGATCGACGTCGAGCTTATTTCTGCCATAACAAGTCTTCCAAAGGTAGGAGAAGACCCCGTGCCATATTTGCTCCATAAAGACACCACTGAGATGAAGTAGAGGTATAAAATTCAACGCGCAAAAAGGGTCTTCCTGATTGGCCCTATCAAAGATGCAAGTGTGCGGTTCGCCGCAAGGATATTTTCTTGTAAGATGCTGCACAAGATGAGGCCAACTCAATGTACTGCGGGAACATTAGAACTTGCAGAGTTGTGCGTGCTAGGTGGGATTTTCAATTGGTCACGGCTCTTGCTGAAATGAATTGATATATGACACAATGAAGGCCCAGGAGGACCCTAACTACAAATTCCACTACTCCTAGCTGCTCGTATTAATCTCATTTTCCCTGTGGGCCAACCCACTAGACTATGAACAAATGGATGTCCCACTACCTTGCCATGATGCAAAGTACCCGAACTTGTGGGAAAGCAAGAAAAACAAGAACCTACAGAAAGATAACAACATCAAGTTCTTTTTGCATGCAGAGGCGCTATGCAATGTTGTCCACTGATCTCACTGAGTCCGGGCCGCGACGATGCACAGGTACGTGGCCTTCAACAATTTCAAGGCTGATGCGCATAACATGATCTTAGAGTCGAAGAAGGACCCAGTGAAGCAAGTGCACAATGCAGGGTTCATGATCATTAATGCTGACGTGGATGTAATTGTCCACGAATGGATGGAGGAATGGAGCGGCCCACTGGCAGAGCTGCTGCCTAAAGACCAAAACCAAGTATACCCACATGTGGACCAAGATAATGGCTAAGAGAATGAGGTAGGTGACGATCAAGATAATAAGTCATAAGACAGGGGAGGAGAAGATGATAATGCTGATGAGGATGGATCTGATCATGATGATTTAGAGTGCACACCTACTTAGGAGAACGTCCCAACCCAGCGGAAAATGCAGCAACAAGTATGGGAACCCCAACGCAAGAAGAGGAAAGATAACAAAACTGTCAACACAGATACCTTGACTGAAGAGGATTTCTGCACGCTAGCAGAAGATGTAGAAAAGGTCACAAAGGAAAGCCTTTCCACTCTGAAGACATAGCAGGTAAGTGTGGCTGATCATGTGTCGCAATGATTTATTCAACTCATAGAGGAAATTAACGAGATCAAATCCAATGTGGAGGCTGAGACATATGGCGTGGATCCAAGTGTTCCATTAGTCACACCAGAACTGATGCTGCCAATCAAGGTAAAAATCTAGGCCCAAGTAATGGAGAGATGAACAACTGAGTTTGATACAACCATGCATGAGTTTGAGGCCATGCACATAGAATTCTCCAAACTTAGCATAAACGAAGCCTATGAGATCCAGCAAGAAGCCACGACCAAAGTACGGATCAGGGAGAATGTTATTTCCTATTGGGAAACAAAACAACAAAGGAAGGCCAAGACATGCAAGGCCCTCATTAAGGAAAAAGAGCAAGAAATTTAGGCACATGAGGACAACCGGGTTGCATTAGCGGAAACCATTAAGAGCATAGTTGCAGAGTTCCCACTAGAAGTGGGCCAGGAAAATGAGGACTCAATAGCTAAGGTTTCTCGACTATCATGAATTGCAGTTGAGCTAAAGAAGAAGGTTGAGGATCTTCATGCTAGGCAAGTACCGAGCACACCTCCTGAGGTGCTCGAGGAGAGAAGAAGAGCAGTGTCTGAGGATACTGGGAAGATCACCAAGGGAGAAACACTCTGTGCAAAGGTAGTAGAAACTATTTCCACGATTTTGGAAGTGCTTCTAGAAGATGAGAATGCATAGAACATAAGGGAAAGCACTCAACAAGTAGATGATAAAATCAGCGCTGCAAAGGTAGAGATGAAGAAGATGCCCTTTCAAAAGAAAGTTACAAAGATGGAAGAGATCAAACATATGTAGTAGGAAGTCCAGGCTCTTTGTGATCAAGAGCGGACTAGGGAAGCTGAGGTAGAGACACATCAGTCAGAAGCCGCACGGCTCACATACCTTATTCATCCTGTGCAGCAGAAGCTTCGACAAGCAGGCCCGTTGGAACACTTCAGTTCCAACCGAGTGGAGAAATTGCAGAAACAAGCAGAGGAATTCATAGTGGAAGTTGCTAAAGTGCAAAAATGGTGAAAAAATTCCAGGACAAGGTTGTTCCTCCCGCCCAGTCTAATCCTACGCCAGAAACATAAGTTTTTGGGGAAAAAACATGAATTTTTTGCGGCAATCCATTTTTGCGAGAAAGTCCCTTTTTACTTAGTGGCTTGGGATGAGCCACATGTGATTGTTGGGGGTCTGTTTGGCCAGGAAAAGGACCAAGAAAAGTGCGTAAGGATAAATAAGGCGTGCAAGCAAAAGAGGAAAAGTACGTGCATGACAGGGTAAAAACAGGTCAATAAGAGAACGAAGGAACCAACGCAAGAAGGTAAAACATGCGCGCGATGGAGAAAAGGTAGGTTAAGGATGGAAAGAAGTGCGGCGAGGAAAGAAGATTTGAGTCGGCAAAAGAGGTAGGTAGAGAAGTTAAAGTTGGATAGCTAGAAGTCAAGGAACAATGCAGAAGGATGAACAAACGGAAGAAGGACAATTTTTGCGGCTATTTATGACCAGTACAGACGAGTTGAAAGACGTTTCCATGGCTATTTAAATTTGTGGTTAATGTCTTCCAGGACTTTCATGGCTAGGTATGGGCCAAAATTTATGTGACAGAGATATTTTTGTAATTTGTTGAGTATGTAATAACTGAGCTGTACTTAGTCGACCCTGTGTGGTCTCGTAGATACTATAAGTAGGAAAAACCCGCTCTGTATAATGGTTGGTAGGTCAATATGTTGGTTATTTTTGTTCAGAAGGCTATGTAAGTTTAGTAAGTTGGATTGATAGTAGAAGAAGAAGGATGTTGAGTTGCGGATCTTGCACCTGTGTGCACAGACCAGTAGTAGTAGAGTAATATGCAGTTGGGTGCGTCGATAGTAAAGTAGAAGAGTCGATATAGGATGTGTGCAGATCAATAGGAGTATATAGAGAATAAGCTAGAGAGCATGAGAGTAAGAATATTGAATTAAAAGACATATCTTAAGAATAGCCTGTAGGTCGCAGACTGCAAGGTGCTATATCCATTTCTCATGCCAGATGAAGAGCACCTTGGTGGTTTTCCCAAATGGGTTTCCACATCATTTCTTGTGATTATATGGATGAATGTTGTGGAATGGTGAATGTTTACATGAATATTTTCTTACTTTGCATTATTACAGCTACTATTGAATGTATGTCGCAATCTGGTTTATCTATGAATGAATGAATATTTAAGTGTTGGTTGGAATGGTATGTATGAGTCATAATTAAGCTATTAAGTAAAAGTATAGTTGTGCACTGTTTGATTGGGTATAAGGAATCAATTGCGTTGCACCATTGCACCAGCTGTTGGGTTGTAAGGATGAGGTTGGGTCACGCACAAGTCGTGATGCCTCTGTGTTATCTTGTCGCACAGTAGTGAGAATCCATCATGTCACCTTTATTAAGCACCTTGGCCGCATGCCAAGGGACTAAAATCCCTCACGAACCACGGAAACATGGTTCTAGAAGTTACCCATTAGATATCTCGGGTGAGATTGCGCTTGCCTTGCAGACATTTTTTACTGAGCTTGCTCTGTTGGGCCGATGTCTTTTGGAGTCATGTTGGTATTGTGTTGTTGTTGAACCGCAGGTTGAGACAGGAAGTAGAATGAGGACGACACTTCCTAAAAATGGGGAGTGATGATAAGACTATCATTGATAATGGGATGATAGTGAAGCTCTAGTATGAAAGAGGCCAAGTGCTCCTGAAGATGATGACAAGGTTTGATATTCACTTGTGGACGATAGTATCCTCTCTTAAGGACGGTCTTGTAGGAAATAACAATTTGTTGCTGAGAGTGGTCATTACTAGTTGAGTATGGCCCTGCAGACGTTACTCTTGCATGGAGAGTGTACCCACATTCATTTTTGGATGTCGTAGAATAACACTCGCTTAGGATTGGTCCTAGATTAGAAGCTGAGGATGCTTTACGATGAGTCCTTACGAACAACAGGTCCTGCATTTAGGTGCAGACAGTATCTGCAATTGGAGACGATACTCTCACATGGAGAGTGTACCCACATCCACTTGTGGATTCCATAGAATAAAACTTGCTTATGAGTGGTCCTAGCTTTGAAGCTCTGTATTATATACGATGAGTCCTTATGGACAACAAGTCCTACATTTAGGTGTGGACGAGATCTGCAGTTGCATATGATACTCTCACATGGAAATTATGCCTACATGCACATGTAGATGTCGTAGCATAACACTCACATGGAGTGATCCTATCTAAAACAAGATGAGGATGGTGTTCTATGAGTCCTTACAAACAATATGGTCTTGCATTCATTTTCAGATGATCATGATGGTTGATACTATGGACCCTCCTCATTAAGGGGGAGTATGTTGATGAGAATTGCATCATCCTTGGATCTATGTCCTAAAGTGATAGGGATTGATAATTCTACAAAGAGAATATGTGTACTGCAGGTAGTGTGGTGGAAAAGGATTGAGAAGATCAAAGTGTTGCTGCAAAGGATTCAGAAGATCGAAGTTCTACTGCAAAGGATCAAGAAGATCGAAGTGATGCTACAAAGGATCAAGAAGATTGAAGTGTTGCTGCAAAGGATCAAGACATTAGAGGAAATTTGGGGTCTAAAATGGGCCTTATAAGAAAACGTGCCAAAATAATTTTTTGTGAGTTGGAATTCAAGAACCAATAGAATTTCAATAAAATAAGTCAACCATAATGGTTGAATTGACATATTTGTCATTAAAAAAAACTACTTTTTTTGTTCGTATTTTCGACATATCTCATTGTGTTTTTACTCAAATTTCGACCGGGAGAGCTCGTTGGATGCGTAATTTGATTCCACATCCAACGAGTACCCACACTGCATACTTTTGATGAACCCCTCTACCCCAAAAACAAGAAATACCTAAAAAAAAATGTGATGATGACATCATCATCACATTTTTCAAGTATTTCTTGTTTTTGGGGTAGCGGGGTCGGTCAAAAGTATGCAGTGTGGGTACTCGTTGGATGCGGAATCAAATTCCGCATCCAACGAGCTCTCCCAATCGAAATTTGAGTAAAAACACAGGGAGATATTTCGAAAATACGAACACAAAAAGTAGTTTTTTTCTTTCTTCCTCCAAAATTAATCAATATTATTTTATTATTTTAACTATTATTTTATTATTTTAGCTATTATTTTATTATTTTCCTTAGGAGGCCCATTTTAGACCCCAAAATTCCTCTAATGAGATCGAAGTGCTACTACAAAGGATCTGAAGATCGAAGTGTTGTTGCAAAAGGATCAGGTGATCAAGTGCTGTAGAATATGAAGACTCAGTGTTGTAGAAGATGATGTTTCATTAATAAATACATTGAAGAGAAATTATTCCAATTACTAATGATTGTTGAAAAATTCCTATGATGTATAGATGTATTATCTTGATATTTCTCAAAATGTTTTCTCTCGATACTCCTATAGTTGGTGATGTTGTTGTCAGTAGAATACCCTTCTCGTTAAGTGGGAGTGTTGAAATATTGTAACTTCAAATGATATTCTAAATGTATTTTATTGATGTACCCCAAGGGGGATGTTTTATTCCTTCTTCGGGATGTTATTATTGTAATTGGTCATCATAGAGTCATGAGGTAAAGCCTCCATTATAAGTAGGGACAATAGTACCCTAATGAATATAATAAAATATTGTTTTGTGATATCCTAGGTGAAGTCGACCCAGACAATTTAGTGGGGCCAACTTGGTTAGCTTAAAAGTTAGTTGAAAAAAAGAGTATAAATAGAGGATTTGTGCTTCTCATTTGAATACAGACTCACTCACTTGTGTAGCGTATAGGAGAGAGATACACATACTAGCAAGGAGGAGAATACATGTTTTGGGGTATTATATTATACATATTATACAGATAATTTTTTGCTAGGTTTTCTTCCCCTTGAGGGTTTCTCAGGATAAATATTGTGTATATCTTGTGATTGTGTTACTTTAAGTGATTTTTCATATGCTACTATTGTGAATTTGGATTAAACACTAATGATATCTAGCTATGAAATCTTAACATATATCTTCTCACGTTTGCAGGAGTTTGAGGTACTTGTTGTTGTTCTTGATTTCCAGGTACCTTTGGAACTTCATTTTCTTTGATTTCATCAAGCACTATGTACTCTCTGTTTTCCTTTTCTTCTTTCTTCTTTTGTAGCTGATCTTTATACATAACATTTTCATGAATACTACATCTCTACTCCTAATGATTTTTTTATTTTCATAATCCCATAAGCGATAACCAAATTCATCAAACATGTATCCAATAAAGGTGCATTTCTTGGATTTATCCTCAACCTTTGTTCTATTTTCTTTATCGATGTGGACAAAAGCTTCACAACCAAAAGTTTTGAGAAATGAGTAATTTAGCTTTTACCTTGTACATGCCTCCTCTGGAATTCCACCATCGAAAGTGCTTAAAGGTCATTTGTTTATTAAGTAAACATTAGTATCTACAACATCATCTCAAATCTGTAAGGGAAATGCTGCATGCAATCTCATACACCTTGCATGCTCCATGATTTTCCTATTCATACTTTTTGACACATGATTTTCTTGTGGTGTTCCTAGGACTATCTTATCTCTACGAATCCCATGGTATGAACAATAACTATCAAACTCCTTGGTGTAGTATTCACTTCCATTATCATATCTAAGATATTTCAATCTTTTCCCTGTCTCATTCTCAACCAAATCTTTCTACTTCTTAGAAGTAGACACCACATTAGATTTATGTCTAATGCAATAAATCCATTTTTTCTAGTTGCATCATCAATAAAATAACATAATAACGAGAACCACAAAAGTTTTGTACTCAAGACGGTCCCCATACATATGTATGCACAAGCTCTAACTTTTCACTCTTCTCCTCTTTCCCAACCATGAGCAATCTAACTCTCTTTTTTTCTTCTTCCATAAACACAGTTCTCATAGACTTCCAAACTTACCTGCTTCAGATCTAGAAGTAATTTCCTTGAGTGAAGAGTCTGCATCCCCTTCTCATTCATGTGGACAAGCCTATGATTCCACAATGCTACACCTATTTATGTGGAAGCTACATAGATAAAATAATCAGTATTATAAGGACATAAATACAACTTAACTATTCTATCTCCCTTTTCTATTACCAGTGCTCCTTTAGTGATCTCCCACTATGTTTTTCCAAATGTAGACAAACAACTGATATCTCCCAACTTCCCTGTTGAGATCAGATTTCTTTTCATAGAAGGAATATGACTTGCATATTTTTAACAGCCATTCATTTCCATTATTTAACTTAATCCATACCTTACCCATTCCAACAATTTTATATGGATCATCATCCCCCAATAAAACATGTACAAAATCACTTGGAACATAATCATGAAAGAATTTCCTATGGGGTGTAGAATTACATGAATCCCCTGAATCACTAGTATTATATACTGAAAAAATCAAAGCATCTTATAACACATCACCTGCTACATTTGCTTCTTAAGTAGTCTCCTTCTTCTCCTCTCCTTTCTTCTTTGGAGCTCTGCATTCTTTCTTCAGTTGTCCTCTCTTACCACAGTTCCAACACTTTATCTTTCTTAGTCTAGACATGAGCCTACCCTTTCGATACTTTCTATTATTTTAAAACCACGTATTATTTTTTTAATTCTTTTTACTTTTCTTTTATTTCTTCTTCTTTATCTAATGTTTTTGTAAAAAACAACAATTTCATTTCAGAGAATCCCTAAAAGAATAACTTAACTAAAATCCAAATTACAGAAAGTATAAATAATGTCGAAGTGCCAAATCACTTTGATACTAAATGGTGGTGGATAGTTCTTGTTCACACAAGTTATGTGAAAAAAAAATGTGGAAATTAATCCATATTCGAGTTTAAAAAGGTGGAAATTAATCCATATTCTAAGTAAAAGAATGAATTGATAAAAATAAGATGATGATTTACAAAATACAAATGCTTGTATATATATTCTTGAAAGGGACATAAAGAATCGTTCGAAGAGTCACAACTTTAATATTATTATTTTTATGTTGATTTATTAATAATTATAAATCTTATTATTATTTATTATTTATATATTTGTATTCTCAACTTAAACTCATTTAAAATTCAAGCTAATTTTGGATTTTTACATGGTATCAAAGTGCGTGTTTTCTATTTTGTTTCTTTTTAAGTGAATATATTAGTCCCTCTGTTTTCCATTGTTTTCTTTTTTGAACTTTTTGGTTTAAGGTATTTTTTTTTTAAATCAAGTTTTTACATTCCATTATGATTTTTATCTAACTTTTCAATTATAAGTGAGTAAAAGTATGGTAATGTGTTTCACTATATGACAATATAAATTCATTATGTTATTATATAAATTTCTTCAAAATATTTATTATAAAATAAATAAATAAATGTATTTTTTTTTATAATGTTAACATTCATTTGTATATTATTTCCATATCATATAAAAAATATTGATTTTGAAGTTTTAAAAATGTATTTATTTGGATCACACTTTTACATGCACATAAAAATTATTATTTATATTAATAATTAAAACATATCATAAATTTTTTTTAAAAATGCACAACCATCTTAAAAGTGTTTATAAAAAACATGTTCAAAAAAATTGGAATTAAAAAGATAAATGAAGATAGGTATGGCGGTTCACCGTTTTGTGAGTACTTATGACATGTCTAAAATAATAATAAATGGCCTTTAAAGAAAATGAAATAAATAAGATAAAAATAATCTTTTAATTTGAAAAAAAATACCATATAAAAGTTCATTCACATGAAACCTTTTGTTTCGATACATCATTATCTAATTCTTGATGGATATGTAGATTTATGAAGTATATATTTTGTTCATTAGCTTTTACAAAAGTTTATTGCCATAAAAGAGGGAAAAGTAAAACACATTACCATGCTTTTACCATATTACCCTCCCTCGAAGAATGAAATCATGACACAATTTGGCTTGGATCTGTGGACGATCTACTATTCACCCTCTGGTTATGGTGGAATACTATGGATAGTAGATTCGGGAGTTTGCATTCACAATTGTTGGATATTTGGAAATGGTAAGCATTGTGGCCAAGCTCATGAGATTTCCATTTCAGCAAAGAAAATATTTCTTTAGCATTGTTTATTGCCATCCTTTTGGCCCCACTGGTGGCATGATTTTATTTTCTAGTGATACCCCATAGTTACGTGGCTCCTTTGTCCTAGCAAAGCTCTATCCATTCGGAGATTATGCTCTACTCCGGTCATAATCCTCAAATATATGTGTAGTGTCTTTCCTTTCTATGGCATTTGAGTAGAAAGGGTGCATAACCACGTGCTATAGGTAAAAGATTCAACCATTTATTATTTGTTTTTTACAAACTTTGATATTAATTTAAACTATTGTAGAATGAAAAAAAGGGTTTCCATATTACTACCAAATTATGGAATTTATATGAGTTTACTATACTTCATAACCAATCTTTCTAATTAAGATAATTTGTCCTTTGTAAATTTATATGAGTTTACCATAATTCTATAACCAATCTTTATATTTCATAACCAATCTTTCTAATTAAGATATTTTGTCTTTTATAAATTTATATGAGTTTACCATACTTCTATAACCAACTTTGGAACATAAATGATGCAAATTCAACCTATAAATTTATTAGTTTATATAAGTATTTATCAATTTTTATAATTAAGTCTAAAAATTCAATTAGAAACCAATCAAAATGCAACTGGAAAATTCCTTTCTCAATTCATATTAACTATTCTAAGTTATAAATAAAGTATTTAAATAATTTGCCAATAAAAAAACTCCATTTCAATAATTTGCCCATAAAAGAGACTCCATTCCTTTACTTGCTTATTGGGGATCCATATTGGGAAGTGCATCAATGCAGAAAATGGATCTTTTAGAGATTCAATGGTAGTTCAAAGAGTCTTTATGCTTTGTTTTTAGGAGGTTATGGTTTTGTGTTTGGACTTGAGGACAAGGATGGTTGTTTCTTAGAATAGTAGTATTAATCATGACTTGGTGAAGAAGTTATTTCTACTTCTTTGTTTAGACATGTATATTGCTTCTTTTAGATTAGATATTCATCATCATTGTGTTTGGGTTACTAGCTTTTTAAGAGAAAAAGTGGTTGAATTCTACAACATTTATGCATTATGTTTCTTATTATCAATATCTTGTTGATATCTACTAATAGATCTTTTGAATTTTTTTGGATAATTTAATTGGAAAAGAGGAAAATAATAATAATGACCTCAATGACATTGATAAAGATGTATTTTAACTAAGTTATAAAATTTGACAAAGTTGCTTATTTAAAATTAATATGATTTAATATTAACAAACTATTTTTCATATATATATAGAAAGAAATTAATTATGCCAAATGCATTTTTTAAGGGCATGGTTCTATTCTGACTTTTGTCGTCTTTCATTGGCGTATAGAGTGTTGTGATCTATTTTTCCACTTTTTTTAAGATGGTTTTATCCATAATTTCGGCTATCCTTGACCTATAGAATGCCAACACCTGTTCTTAGGCATTGTATGTTAATCGTGCAACGTATGATTGGTGTTAGAACATGGAAACAACCACCGGTGTTGCGCTACTTCTTTTGGCAATGGCTGCACGAGGCATCCATGCCATGGATTTTGTGGTGACCGACTCCGTCGAGGGTAGCAGACGGCGGGAAGAGATTCAATAGCGAGATAGGGAAGGATGACACCCAGTAAGAAAGGATTCTAAGTGTTTGTATCAATGATAGTGCATATAAGGAAAAATATATTTTTGAATACAAATACTTAAGATGATATGTATCATTTTTCCAGCAAGCTAGCGCGGTGAGCTAGCTCAAGTGATTGAGTGCTATAAGTTGTGAACAGAAGGTCTCAGGGTCAAACTCCTCAGTGTCTATACATTGCTATAAGGGACTCACTTGATGTCCCCATTGGGTTAGCTCTGTAATCAAAGCAAATGCGGTGAGGCCCTTTTGGGTGCCCCCTGTGATTTCTTTTAGTGGACGTAGAAGCCCCGCTAGAGGTTTTGTGAACGATAACATAAAAAAAATCATTTTTCCATCAAGGTGAGAAAACACATAGAGAAAAAAAATGTACCAATAAACATTTACTATAATATTGGAAAAATGTATTAATGGTGTCCAATTTTTTATATGATAAAACTATTGCTTGTTATTAGATTGCATCGAAAAACGACCAAATATGTCAAGGTTTGTCAAAAAATCTAGCACCATTTGAAACATTCTTTAAAACTTCTTCAAGATGTCAGTACATTCCTTACAATTTTAGTAATATGGTACTACCATCACCTCATCATCTCATAAGATACATTCAATCCTCCAAAAATATATGTGCAAAGGTTAAACTTTTATTTATATATATATATATAAGTTTTTCCTCTTCTAAAATAAGAGAAGTTATTATTTATTACAAAATGTAGCGATGAGATCATCATTCAATGCCTATGATTACTGTATTGACGGAGAATAGTATGAGTATCATGTTTTTTTTTTTTAAGCAATATAGTCTTAAGCATATTCAACCATCATTTGATTCTAGAGTGATTCTATCCATGCTCTATAGACATAACTAAAACAATTAAATAACTCTTAACATTTGAGGCTGGGCACTGCAAATCTCGACTTCTATAAAACAATTAAATAACTCTTAACATTTGAGGCCTGGTATTGCAAATCTCGACTTATTGAATTAATGTTGGCCACATCTGGTGAGCTCATTCATTACATTAAATTAAGTTATTAAGAAAACAATGCTATATGAATGAAAAGACTCGTATTTATTTTGTGTATTATAAAAGAAATTATTTTTCATATTATCAAATATTTATAAATTTTATTTATTTATTTATTCATTTTATTATTGTTTGAAGAAATATATCTTAAACATTTTGTATAATTATTTATTTTTATGTTCAATATTTAACTATGTAATGTGCTTTTGCCATTTTTAAATATTTGTGAAAGCAAAATGAAACTTGATAGTCTTTAATTTTTTTCTTTCTTAAATTGATGGAAAGATAGCATAGTAGTGTTTAAAAATAATACTCAAACTTGAGTTTGATGGATGAGAAATGTTATCTTACGTTCAGGAGTAAGGGTTGTATGGACTTAAAAAAAACTTACACAATCCAAGTTGGATGATAGACTTACAATAAACATTTCAATGAACTCATCTAAGTAGGGACCGACCATCAATAATATACACTCTTGTACTTCTTAGTTTATACCTCATAAATACACTTAGATCACTCAATGTCATTAGAAACCATACATAATTTTAGTTTACTCTTCAATTTTCGAATAATTTTGTCAATATTTATCCATTTAATATATTGAGAGGTAAATATTTATTTCTCCATTTAATATATTCACACCTATATATTTATTGTTATAATTTTATTTTATTTTTATCTTGCACTCCTTTTATTTTGTTTTTTATTTACCATTGCTTTTTATCTTTCTAAAACAATTATGCATTATGCAAATAAAGTTACCATGTGTTTTTTGGTGAAACTTGAAACAAGACATTCAATTTGCACTATACCTTGTGGATAACCTCCATCTACATAGAAGATAATTCCAAATCCATGTTATCCGTCATGGAAGGTGAGTTGAAAGAAGAATTTTCAAAGAAAAATAATGTTACATATAGACAAACAATATTCATTTTTAGTTTCCAAACAAATACTCCATTTTCCAAACAAAATAAAGGATGCAAACCAAAACATCCATTAACTCAAAATGGTCTTGAAACTCATGTTGATAAAATATATAATAAAAAAACAATATTGAAAAAATAAAAGACATCAAACTAAAAATATTTAATCTCTTTTGGGCTATATTCAAATCCATACAGAGGTAGCCATTAATGGGTTGGTGAAGGAGATCTCCACGAGGATGGCATTTTGAAAGGGAGAAGGAACTGACGAGGGTTTCAAGATGCTAGGTCCGGTAAGTGGGGATAGAGGCAACGGCCTGCTCCGCAAATCAGTCGATCTAGTCCGGGGATGAGCGAGCCCTCGGACTGTAGGGAACCGCCCCCTGTTTAGAGCTCGACCATGGAAATTGAGTTAGATAAGGGGAAAAGGCCAATCTATGACTCCCAATTGGGGAAGGCAAGGGAAGGCACTAGTGGAACTGCTAAAGAAATCTCGACAAAGGAAGGGAACAAGAGAATGGGACATTTTTTACCCAAATCGTAGACGGTTCCAAATCTACAGATCAAATAGGCCCGAATCAAGGAAGATATCAGCTACATGAAGGAGCATGCTAATAGGGAAGTTTGTAGGGATCTGGCCTTCGGAGAAAACCCTAATGTGGTGGATAAAAACCACCTGGAAACCTCAAGGCCATTATGACCTACAACTAGGAGTGAAAGGATTCTTCACAGTTATATTTTTTAATGAAGAAGATAGAATTAGAATCTTTAAAAGTGGGCCTTATTTCTTTATTTCTGCGAGTTTGTTCTTGAGACCGTGGAAAGAAAGATTCAATCTAGATAAGGAGAATCTCATAATTTCCCCGGTATGGATCAGAATGTATTCCCTACCGATGGAATACTGGTCAGAAGAAATTCTAATGGAAATTGGGAACATTCTAGGAAATTTTGTAAAAGTTTCTGAGCAAACCCTACAGAGAAGGTACACCTCCTATGCCAGGATATGCATATATCTTGATATATGAAAATATCTCCTGGATGGAATAGATCTAACATGGTAGGATGAATATTGGTTCGAAGCAATAGATTATGAACAAATTTCGTTCAGATGCAGGAGATGTCACGATCATGGGAATCTATTCATAGACATCCCACAGAACAAAAAAACATGAGGAACGAGAGAACAAGAAAATCAAGATGCTAGGGGGTTTACCCATGTTCAAAATAATAAGAGATCAGCCAAGAAGTCCACCGGCCCTGAAATTTTCAAGAAAATTCAAACGCAAAATAGGTTCGAAGTCCTCCAAGAACCTCAAGGACCTAACATTTCATACATGGATAGAATCTTAAAGAACCAACACCAGTAGCCCATCGATGAGTCTATAACCAAGGAAAGTGCAGCACATGACCCACCCCAAAAATCCCAAGAAAAGGATCCAAGATCAAAGACCCAAATCCATGAAGAACATCAGGAAATAAAGGAAGACACCAACAAGACCCAGGAGGTGGAAGAGGAAGAAATGGAGATAAGAGATATGGACTTGGTAGGGTTGGGAATATCTTGCTTAGCACTAGTCTCAGAGAAGATTATTCCACAACAAGTTACCCTACTGGAAAAGGCGATAATCAAAGCCAAAGCAATGAAGTCTCTAGGGGTCTCGGTGGAATCCCTCAAAGATCAAGAGGGAAAAAAGAAAGCTAAGAAAGAAACTTGAGGAAGACATAATAATGTGCAAAGAATCCAAATGGTTGGAGCTCAATTGGTGGCTTCAAGGCAGTATCCTACCATAGATGCGGCCCTATCTCCCACAAATAAATAAGTTCCTAATGCAGATCACATCTTGGAATATAAGAGGCTATAGTAGCACCTTGAAGATTCATCTTCTAAGGAGAAAGATTGAATTGGAAAAGACAGGAGTGATTTTTCTGCAAGAAACTAAATGTTCGGAGACAGATCTAAAAAGTATTGGAGGAAAATTTTGGAAAGGATGTGAGACTGCAGCAGTGGATGTTAATAAGGCGGCTGGAGCTATTGGAATTATATGGAATCCAAAAGAGGTTCTCCTCTATAACTTATCTGCAGCCCAGCATTCTCTTTCAGTTTCCTTCCACATCTTAGGTACTGGCATACGGGGATTCATGACCAATGGTGTAAGGTCCTCCAAGGGCAAAGCAAAAAATGCAATTTCTGGACTCCCTAAGGAAGATTACGATATGACGGAAGGAAAACCCTAGATCATTGGAGGGGACTTCAACCTGATAAGGAATCTGGAGGAAAAGAAAGGTCGGATAAGACAGCTAAACTCGATAAATGATTCTTTTAATGAAGTTATCGATAACCTCAAATTGATAGATGTAAGAAAAAATAATGACACTTTTACTTGGAACAACAAAAGGATGGGAGATAGAGGCATAGCCTATCGTCTAGACCACTTTTTCATGTCAGATTCCATCATGATGAATGGGGGAGAGCTATAGGCATCGGTCCTTTCATCAGCTGTATTTGACCTGGCCTATCAAGCTTGAATGGGAAAATGTGGGTACTAACCTATTCAAACCTTTTTTCTTCGAAATTTTTTGGCTTCTTCAACCCGACTTCCAAGAAAAAATAAAAGAATGGTGGGAGGAAATCCCAAATATTATGGGAACATGGATGTACCAGTTCCAACAAAAGCTCAAAATCCTCAAATCAAACATTGAGAAATGGAACAAAGAATATTTTGGTAACATCTTCCAAGCAAAAGTGGAGTTGGACAATAAAATAAAAGAAGTACAACCAAAGGCATGCAGTCAGGTTTCACGATGTATATTACGGAGAAGGAAATCTCTCTGCTCTAGGAATTCAGTCAAAGAGAACACCAGGAGGAAATATACTGGAACCAAAAATATAGAGTGAAATGGATCCAAGAAGGAGAATGAAATATTAGCTTCTTTCACATAGAGGCTATCCACCACTATCAAATCAATCGTCTAACCAGACTGAGACTGAAGAAGGTCTTATTGCCAAAACCCAGGAAGATCTGGAACTCACCCTTAACTACTTTTTTGCTAACCTTCTGGAGGAACCAGATGGGGACAGAGAGGCCTCTCAGAGGGAGGTATTGAGGCACATCCCTAAGGTCATAATTGAATAACATAACCTTCTATTGTTGAAACCTATAGAGATGGACAAATTTGAAGAGGCGATCAAGTAGATGGATAAGGATAAAGCCCCAGGACCTGATGGATTCACCACCAACTTCTTCCATGCATGCTGGGATTGGTTGAAAGACGAATTCTGGGCTCTGGTGGAGGATTCCAGGAAGTCAAGTAATAGTCTGAAAGCTCTAAATGAAACTTTACTGACACTTATCCCTAAAGAGTTAGTAACAGAAGACCCTAGGAAGCTCAGACCGATATCCTTGTGCAATGTTATTTACAAAATTATCTCCAAAACTATTGCTAACGGACTACGCCTTCTACTGCCCCTAATCATCTCTCCTGAGAAAGCAAGGTTTGTTGAAGGCAGACAAATTTTGGATGGCATCATCTTAATCCATGAAACCATCCACTCAAGCAAAATTAGGAAAATTTTAGGTATGCTCCTTAAACTAGATCTATCTAAAGCTTATGATAAACTAAAATGGAAATTCTTAGCAGGCATGGTCAAGGCGTTCGGATTCTTAGATCAATGGATCGGGTGGGTCATGAATTTGGTATCTTCATCCTTCTTCTCTATTTTAGTTAATG
Source organism: Pseudotsuga menziesii (assembly GCA_001517045.1). Taxonomy (NCBI): domain Eukaryota; kingdom Viridiplantae; phylum Streptophyta; class Pinopsida; order Pinales; family Pinaceae; genus Pseudotsuga; species Pseudotsuga menziesii. The sequence goes on along the minus strand of LPNX010269280.1, from coordinate 132,196 downwards.
ACTCACCTTCCTCTCCCTTCCAAAGCTCCCATGGTATCAGATAGGGTAACCCATTGTCCCCTTTTTTGTTCATCATAGCAGCGGAAGGATTGGGTAGAATGCTCAAGAACCTGTGAGTTGAGAATAAGATCAAAGGGATAACCATTACTGAGGAGTTGGAGCCCCAAACTCATCAACAGTTCGTCGATGATATGATGCTTATGGGGCCGTCCACGGTACAAGAGGGTTGTGGTATGAAAGAAGGGATGGACACCTTCTTGGAATTCAGTGGACTGGAAATCAACAAGGAAAAATATCAAGCTTACTTCTTTAATACTCTGAAAATTATGAAAAGCAATATATTAAGAATTCTAGGCTTCTCGGAGGTTGGGCTCCCCTCCAAGTATTTAGGAGCTTCGTTGGCTGAATCAACCATTAGGCAGGTCTCATGGAAGGACCTTTTGGAAAAAATTAAGCAGAAAATCAGCCTATGGACACTTAGAGCCCTTAACTTCTCAAGTAGACTTATCTTGGTGAAGTTCGTCCTCTAGGCGATGCCTCTGTATCTTTTCTCGGTTTTGGAGGCTCCCAAATATGTGATTAAGAAAATCAAGAATATACAAAGGAACATTTTGTGGGGAGGAGATGACTGCCACATGAAATGGCCCTTGGTAGACTGGAAAAGGATTCGTAAACCCAAAAATGTGGGAGTTCTGGGTCTCCGAGACCCGCTAGATACCAACAAAGCTATGGGAGCAAAGATATGGTGGAAATGGATAACGTATGAGGAAGAACCCTTGGTGAAGCTCTCACATGCCAAGTATACTCATCACTAGCCAAAACAACTATTGATAGCATTTGGAGAAGACCTCTCGGGTTCCAGTATCTGGAAATCGACACAGGAAAATCAGAACCTCATCCAAAGGCACCGTTTTTGGGAGATAAGAGATGGCTACTCTGCTTGGTTCGTTAGCGAGGCTTGGAACTAAGAACAATGTATCAAAAATCAAGATGACATACCGACTGTCAAATCCCACCTTCAGCTCAGCCGGGTAAAGATGGTTAAGCAATTATGGGAACACGGGTCCTCTGACAAGCAGTTCAGGACTTGGAAACGAAAGAGTGGTGGCAAAACCTGGCACCAGTAGAGGACATTTAAGACTTCTACTCTGACCTCTACTGAAGGAAGATCCCCTGGCACGAGGGTCCAGACAAAATTTGGTGGGGATACTACGATATTGGAAGGTTCAACATAAAAGAAGCTATAGGGGTGTTGAATGAAACCCACAGGTAGGAAAAGGAAGCCAAATGGAGGAAAATATGGGGAGGGAATTTGTGGCCCAAGATTGTAGCTTTCTACTAGCTCATTCTCAAATGCAGAATCCTAACTTGGGATAACAATCAAGTTCGATGGATATTGGGACCTTCAAGATGCAGTCTATGCGAAAACAACATTGAAAATCATTTGTTGGATGAATGCCCAATTGCTACCACGATCTGGGAAAGAGGAAGCAGAATGTTCAAATGTAATGGCAGACACATCAGCAGAACTGACATAAATATTGCTAAGTGGCCCAAGAATATATTCAAAAATAAAATTGTGAACATAATATGGGATTTATACTCGGGCTTCGTGGTATGGGAAATTTGGAAGACCTGTAATCTAAAAATTTTGAAAACAAAAAACGTTGGGTTGAAGAAATATGGGAAACTCTGATGGCTCATTTAAAAGAAACTTTAACTCTCACAGCTTGGTCATGGGAAGATATAGAAGCAGACGCAACAGAAAATCAAATCCTTCAAGAATGGGGAATAAGACAATTGCCTCTGAAAAATTTTCTGCTCAACAAGACGGTCAAGCAAACCAGTAGCACTAAGTCCTGGCAAAAACCTCCGCTTGGTGCCTTCAAGCTAAAATTTAATGGGGCCACAAAAGGGAATCTAGGCCCTACTGGTTTTGGAGGTGTGATAAGGGACCCTTAGGGAATAATCCTCAGTCTCTATTGGGGAAGCCTAGGATCAGGTTCCAATAATCTAGCAGATCTCGATGGCCTCTTAAACAGGGTGGCATGGGCAATACAGAACCAGAGAACCCCACTGATAGTGGAGGGGGACTCGATGGTGATCATCAACATAGCCAAAAGGATTATGAATGGAGCAGCCATTAATCGGGTTTCCAGGAACTGAATATGGGAAGGTAGGATTTCAATGCTCAGAGTCTGGTTAAGGAACACTCACACTCTTGTGTTTTCCCATATAAAACGCTCAGGGAATAGGGTGGCAAATACTCTAGAAAATGAAGGGGTTAGCAAGGAGTGCTCCTTCCATGCAAAAGACCACGTAGACATAAGGAACATGATGCTTTGGGATAAATGAAAAGAGTTGGAAGGATTCGATGACAGTCGGAATGATGTGGGTCAGCTCTCGAGGCAGTATCATTGTTCTCTCATTACTCCTCCAGCCTATTCGCATGCATATTCCCCCCTCAGACGTGGCCCTCATGATCGCTCAGGAAAACATTCAGATGGCCACATGATTCAAAATGCAGAAGCTTCTATTCCCATATCCTTAATAGGTGTGAAGGATGATGATGAGATGCCTCCTCCACTTGGCATTTACTCCACGCGCATTCGGGATGAGGCAAGGACAGCTGGGAAGCAAGGGAAAGAATGGAAAGAGGAAGGTGGCATGGTAGCTCGAGGAGACATGGGAGATCCGGGGTCAGGCCCGTATCTTTAAAACCTACCTTGTTCATGCTCACAAGGTACGACAAAACCTCAAGGCACAGTCCCCTCAGGCTCATCGATGGGGAGCTTTCGAGTCTTGGTACTCGATCTGTCTTTTTTAGCAGTACGTGCACCAGGCGACCATTAATGGAGGAAGAGATGGCTAATCTCTTGCATGAAGAGGAGGATTGGATCATGTATAGAAAGTTATGGATCCATAAGGCGACTGTTTCCCAAGGCAGGAATTGGAAACAACCACCGAATCAGAGGAAGAAGGGATACATCATCCATGACACAAGAACGACTATTTATACGTCTCAGGAGAGTGAGATGATTATCAAAGCTGAGCATAACTTAGTTCCTATTTTTATTTAGTGAAGGATATCTGTTATATCCAGCTCTGGCTCAGAATGGCTCAGCAGGGGAGGGGAAGGCATAATCAGGGGCTTAGGGGAAATTTGGACGAAGAAACCCCCCCCCAGGCTGGTTCCTCGAGCAACAACTCACCAACAGATGCTGTCCCTACCCCCTTGGTGTTTAATTGAGGTGCTCAATATATGGCAGAAATCCCAACAAGGGTCGAAGCCACCATTTCCATCAGGGAAGTTGAACTAGTCCGTGTATATGAGACCCACCAGGGTCGGCCTATAATTTCCAGTCTGTTTTGGATCAGGTACATTTTTCTTGCAAGGGATATTCAAACAAATCTTCAGCTGGCTCATGGTATTCATGAATCCTTGGCATTAATCAGATAAGGACAGCAAGAGTCTGCGGATGGCTTCATAATGCTGGAATTAATGGGGAGTGAGCTTCTGGGAAGCTTGGGAGAACATCTCACGATGTCGCCTCCCTCCCTAGCTGATCCTCCGCAGCAATAAGGATCGGGGCCTCTGCTCTTTTGGAAGATATCTTGTGTTTTAGTCTTCAAGGTATTGTGACTGATTATTTCTTTTCTGGTTTTATATACCGATTTTTGGTAATGTCCATTCTCGATTGTATTATTTGGGATTGGGCCAGGTTAGTCAATAGTGATGACATATCTAGTAATATGTATGTGTGCAGATACATGGGTGTGCTATACTTTGCTCTATGTATAGGTAGGCAGGGTGGGTAGCTTATAGCCTTTTGGAAGTGCGAATGTCGGGTTAATACTGTATCTAGAATAGGAAATGGACAGAGGGACAAAAACCTAAGTGAAACTTGGAAATAATCTCTTAAACTAAGAAGAGCCCGAGTCAGTATTTCTCTCAAAGCTGGTCGATCCTAATTGTAATCTATTTTTGTACTATACAGTAATATACTATTTCTATGCTTACCAACAAAAAAAAATATTCAAATCCATACTACTTTTCACATTTATTATTGGTAGGTTTACCTTAGTTCTAAGTTTTCATACTTATAATTGGAAGATTTTTGGCATTTATTCTATTTTTATGGAAAACATACTTATAATTTTATTACTTCCTTGGAATTAGGTTGTGAGTATTTCAAGTTTTAAAAAGGGTAAAAATTAAAAAATAAGGAAAAACTAAAAATTTTAAATGGTAATTTTTTTATCTAGAAAATAAAAAATAAGTTAAATATATATTGATGTGTATTAGTTTGAGTGAGAAAGTGTCAAGAAATGAAATACAAAATATTAAATCATGTCAACAATAAAATTAAATAATTTTTTTTATATTATATTTAATTTTAATGTTTATCTAAAATAATATTATTATGAGTAAATATAGGCTTATCACCTTTTCTATCTCTATTTGTTTGGTATAAGGTTATGTGCAAACTGATGAGGGTCTCTCTTGACGCATTAGATGCAATAGAAAACTGAAAAACAAGGCATCCATCAACTTGCATGGATATTTTGAGACACTTACACAATGAATCTTGCGATGAGTAAAAAATAAGAAATATAGGAAATTGAATGATGTTTCCAAATATATAAATTTTGTCTATTGAAAATGTTGTTAACTATCTAAACTTAGATATTTTTTAACGGGCACTTTTTATTTTTGGACAAATTATAAGGTATATGTTTTTGTGGGCGCAGCCTCTGAGTGACTAAATGATGGAATAAACTTACGAAAAATGGTAGACATATCGAGAACATATAGTACTAGTACATGGCTATTCTTCCAATACTAAAAATAATATTTTAATTTTTTTTTAATTATCTAAGAAATCAAACCTCAAAAACAGTATGTCAATTGTGGGTGCAGCGTTTGAATGTCTTAATGCAATTATTTGGAATTGGGTTTTTTATAGCATGCAGAGGTTGGTGTTCTTTAGTGCACCATACAATGATTTTTTTAAATGGTTGAGAAACGAAAGAGATATGGACAAAACACTAATAGTGTGTTTTTTGAATGCAGGAGTGATGACAAAAGATAAATAAGAAAAAAATAGAAAATATTATTTATTCTTGTTAAAATTTACATATTTGGAATCTGCTATATATATATATATATATGTTTCTAAAATTTTATAAAAAATGGAGGTGTGTAGCATACTGTAACCAACGGCTAAACATGAGCATATTGAAAATTTGGATATAATGCTAAATTAGCCATGGCTTATTATCATACTCCAAGGAATAGGCATGTTGAATCCGAAGAAGAGTCTAAAGCAGACACATAGGCATAAGAATGCCATTCAAGCATGGGTGGAGGCTCGGCCTTACCATTTGGATGGAATACATTTTTCAATTTAAACAAAATAGGAGCGTGTTTTATTGAAGCAACACAAGAGCGCGTTTTATTGGATCAAAACAGCGGCATGTTTTATTGAAGAACAACATGCACTCGTTTTTACATACTACAATGAGTGCTTGTTTTTTCAATTATACCAATACTTTTATTATTTTATGTCCCCCACTACTCCCCTCTTCCCCCTAACTCTTACTAACCCCCTCTCCTCCTCTCCCTATCTCTAATCTCCCCTCCT
>LPNX010269280.1:60020-124058 GCA_001517045.1 Pseudotsuga menziesii | reverse complement strand
CCCCAACCAATCCAACTACCTCTAACCACCACCCCCCTACTACATCCCCTCTACAACACCTAGACGCCCCCACATTAATCTAACCCCCGCCCCACTCCTAAAATCCTAACACACGTTTTACTCTCTCTCTCTCACACACACATACACACACATCCATAGGTCACCCCATCCCACTAAGGACCGCTCCCCTCCCTCCCCTCCACTCTATCTTTGTCTCTCTCTCTCTCTCACACACACACATCCTTTCTTTTTCAATTTCATCTATTACTATGCCTACCATAGATTCTCTAGACTTGCTTTCAACACATAAACTAATATTATCTACATACACACAATTTTATTTCATTTTTAAAACATATCAAAATTCCCATAAACCTTTTATTTCTCCACTTTGGAGAAAAGATAGTATTATATATTATATGATAATTACGGTTAACCTCCAATAAGACCAAACTTGGTCTATGAAATCTAAAGAAACCAATTAATTAGTTTTGACTTATTCTAATCAAATTTATAATCAATATTTTTTCAATTATATTGTTTGTTTTTAGCTCATAGAATATATAATAAAAACGATTTAGAATGTTAAGAATTTTAATAACATACTTAATTATGAATGTCCAGAATTTTAATAAGATTTAGATAGTTAGGGAAGTATCACGCAAGGCACCTTCAAAATTCTTAGAATATTTTAGAAAAATATTTTTAGTATATTGTAGAAAATGATCAAAGATATATCTTTAGGGATTGCATTTTAGGATGTTCACATGATACATCGTCTTTCACATCATATCATCGAATAAAGCATCTGTTGTGCAGCCAGAGATTCGACAAGCCCCGTGAAGCAGCTCCTGGACATATTGCACTTCCACAAGACATATTGCAGTGGATGTTCCCCTCTTACAGCCTTTATCCAAGAAAAAGATCAAACACCATTTCGCTTCAATTCTCCAAAATGAAACAGTGATAGACTTATCTCAACTTATCCATTTTGTATGTTTCTCTTTTCTTATATGTTTCGTTTCTTTTACTTCTTTGAGTTTGGAATTTGAGGCTTCTCTCTGCATGGAAATTTGGGGTACGAAATATGCCCTGAATGGACTGGTTCAATTATTTAGAGAGACATGAAATAACTATTTATGGTGTATCACCATCAATAGCAAGTTACCTCCGCTGTTTGCCGCACCATGAGAGTTACCATATTTGAATGGTAGTTGGTATCTGTTCAACCAACTATTTCATAGAATCAAATGGATCAGGCTCTGGCCAGGTGAGAGTTTTGTATGCGAATGCGAATACAATGCGAATGAGAGCAACAAATTCTTCGTTCTCTCAAATGTTGAGGCGACTTGTGTTTTTTTCGGTGATGTCAATCTTCACAATGTGGGCAAACTACGAAGGTGCTGTTGAGACTAGAGGAGTGGAATACGTAGTGTTCTCAAGGTATGGAAGGGAGAAGGCTCTCTCTCTTCTTCTTAGGGAGGCCACCCATTTCGTACACAATCTCCTCTATGCAAATCCTTGCCACCCAAGAAAATATATTGAGACAGTGGTGTTATCCATAGATAACAATTACGAGCAATGTGCAGTGACTGAAGGTAACGAAATACACATAAACACTGAATATATTGCAGGTTTGCAGGAAGAGGAGATAAGAGGCCTCCTCTACAGAGAAACGGGTCGTGTATGGCTCTGGGACGGAGGCAGAAAGGCTCCTCTGGGTCTGCTTGAAGGCATGGCTCAATATATAACATTAGCTGCACGATTCAATGTCTCAATTAATCCATCGGTATTAAATAACAGTGAACAGTTACGGTGGGATGCAGGAGGGGTAGTAACAGGCATGTATTTACAGTATTGTGAAGGTATCAAGACTGGCTTTGTAGCAGCTCTCAATGCCCTAATGGAGGAGGGGAGTGGAAGGAGGACTTCATAGAGGAGTTGTTGGGCCAGAATGCAACGATGGTCTGGTCAGAATTCAAGAAGATTATTAAAAATAAAATAATCTTGACAACTGGCAGTGCCGTTCCAGGTACTCAAACCGCCATTGTTTATTCGGGCCTTGCAGCCAGTTTCATTTAGCGATCTGTCTCTGGTATTTGCTTTACCTAATTATTCCTCTTTGTATGATGCTGCCTCGCGGTTTCGTATAAGTTTCAAGAGATGTGTTTGTTGCTTATTTTGGACTCAAATATACATTGACTCGAGTAGTGCATGTTTTACAAGGTTGGCATTGGGCAATATGATATTACTGGTGCTTATTATTTTATTTTTATTTTCAACATAATTTTTTTAAATTTTAGCTATTTTATTTTCAACATAATTTTTTCTTAATTTTAGCTATTTTATTTTCAATATTGTTTAAAAAAAAAAAATTAGCTAGCTTTATTATGTTTATTATATCGAGAGGAGGAGTAAACGCTTTAAAATGTTAAATAGAGATTTGTATAGGAGGAAATTGTATTGTTTCTCTCTTGAATTTGTTTTCGATAATGACTATTTATGTTTTCAATTCTTATTCGGTTTTTTAAATTAAGATTATTGTTATTTACTTGGTTTTTTTATTAAAATGATTTTTATTTATTTATTTTATTAGTATTATTGTGTTTAGAGATGTTCTCGAACTTAATATGGGGGAGATTTTGTTATTTTAGTCACTTTATGTTAGCCAACATAAGTGACAAGACCTCCTCCATACTAAGTTGTGTCTTCACGAGACTAAGTTGTGTCTCTCAACTCAAAAAAAGGCTAGGCTTTTCAACACATAAAATAACATTATATTAACCCACATAAATAAATAAAAATTATATTGTAAATTCATATATTTATATAGAATCCACTCAATTCAAAAAATCAAACCAAATAAATTTCAATCCAAAATCAATTCAAAAAATCAAACCAAATAAATCTCAACCCACCAAGAAAAGAAATAACCTTGTAAACAGGATTGTCACATTTGATCTGCTTTCACATCCTATAAGTCTTAGCAGCCATTGCATTCTGTATTAAGTTTAAACTTAGCATTTTATATGTTGAATTAAAGTTCTTTTGAAATTAAAAATTAAATTAAAGTTCCTTCGAGCATATGAACTATGGCTCCATAACATCTAAAATTAAAGTTTCTTTGAAATTATATATTAAATTAAAGTTCCTTTGAGCATATGAATATGAAGTATGGCTTCATAACATCTCATAACATTTTTTTTAGTTATTTTTATCCAAATTTCTTACCAAGTTTTTTGAGTTCTCAAGCTTTTTGAGTATAGGAATCCAATGTTAAAACAAACTAATTAATTGGTTTCTTTAGGTTCGATAAACCAAAGTTTGGTCGTGGACGTTAACCATCATCATCATCTTTCCCTAAAAACCATATCAATAAAGATAAAGATTTTCTGTACAAAACAGATAGCTTCTAAAAGTTTTTCAATACCAAAGTGGTGAGAATCATCCCATTAATTTAAGAAAGGAATTAATTTTGACAATATTTCAAGCTACGGAATCCTACATTCGAACATACAGCTGCCCTAATTTGGACTTCTGGCCTTACTATCGAAATTTCAATTGCACGGCTGGCTTTTTTTATATATTTCCCTAACATTCGAAACCTGGCTGACCTTGCAGAAATGAATTTACCAGTGGAGTTGAATCAAAATTCAAACTTTTAGTGGCACTATAGACTTAAAAATCATAGTAGGTTTACAGGGAAAACAAAAAACTACGCAGGCACATAAATATAGGATAGTATTTAGTTCCCTGGAGTTGATATGACAGGGAATTAAACCCTCGGTTTCTCATGAAATTCTGGACGACTGAGTAAGCCTCGCGATTGGGATCATTGAGAGAAGCTTGGCTCACCATGTATCTGTCAGCATTGACGCCATCCACCGCGTGCTGCCCTGTCTGAGACACAGACCCCATCGCTTCAGTTTAGTGTTCGCGGGCAAAGTCAACACACAAACTACTCAGTTCGATCTCAGGCTATAGATGTGTCACCGAAGGGCATTTTAAGCTTGGTCCCAATATTAACCCCAATCGAGCCTGATCCTATTCACGGTCAATGTGAAATTGATGTGAACATTAATGCTCTTAGGTTTTACAGTATATAAGGAAAAACAAGGTTAAATGCGATCTTATTTCAATCCAAATATGATATATTAAAAGAAAGAAATCTAACCCAGTGTAAAAATATTTGCTAAAGCTGTTATAAAGATAACCAAGCATGGTGTGAAATTGATTTTAATATTAATGTTATTAAGTTTTTAAAAGGCATAAATAGTTTAATAAAATTAGTTTAATAAAAATGTAAAAATATAAAAAACATAGTAATATTAATTTTAGTAAATATACTCAAATTAGTTTTATAAAAATGCATATGCATAATAATATGTAATAATCTACATGTATAGTAAAACAATACAATAGTTTTTCATTTATTAACTTTTTTCTTCAATTCAATTTTTTTAATGATGGTTAGGGTTAAATAACTATTTTTTTCTCCAATTCAATTTTTTTATGATGGTTAGGGTTAAATAACTATAAGGACCAATCTTAATTTGATTCAAACTTAATAAAAACACAATTGCATACATATAGTTTAGTGTTTCTATCAAGAATAACTTTAAATACATCTTATTTATAATGTAAGAATAAGATTTATATTTTTTTTTTTCTCGCTCCTGCTAGGGTTAGCTTGATTGTGAGCAAGGGTTTGCTTGGCTCTAGCCGCAGGCGGCCATGGATCCCCTGGAGCCTGACCCTGACAGCTTTGAAGATTGCTTTCACCATATTGTTGCTTCTTCTGTGCCTCCCCCCCCCCGACCAGTGTTCCTTCTTCCTCTCGCTTTGTGAAGCGCTCTGAAGTTTCGAATGTCAAGTTATCCTCTGCTGCATCCAAGCGAAAAGCAGTTACCTTGTCAGAGAAAGGGTTTATTGGTTTGTTGATGGTACTTTGGCCCTCTCTCAGATCTGTTGAAGTTTGGCTCAATAAAAACTGGAGACCCCTCATTCAAGGGGAAGTGCAACAAATCTTTTGTGGCAAGGGGTACTTTGTTTTCATCTTTGAAAAAAAAGAGGATCGAGATCTTATCTTCAGAAATGGACCATATTTTATGGGGCCAAGAGGTATGCATCTTAACAAATGGGATCTCTCATTTGATCTTGAAAAAGACATCCCTAAGGTAGTCTCGGTTTGGGTGAAGATTCCCCTTACATTGTTGAAACGATGAGGATTTCCGCACAATCGAGAATACTCTAGGAAATTACATAGATAAATCTGAGCCAAAAGCCCCCATGTTCTCCTACGCAAGGATATGTGTGGAAGTCGATTTGGAGAAAGGGTTTGCTGAATCCATCATCTCTCCATAGATGGATGGAATCATCTGCGGACTATGGATTATGAGAAAATACCTTTTAAATGCAAGTATTGTTATGAATATGGGCATTTTGCCAAGTTCTGTCCAAAAAATCCAGACAAAACCAACGTTGAAGAGAGACCTAAAGAAGGTTGGAATATAGCAAGTAGAAGAAAGGGGGCAAGAGTAGCCCTAACGCAACCACACACCACTTCAGAAAATAATGCAACCGAAATAAGTTCCAAGTTCTAGCAAATGAAGAAACAGAAGCTGTGGAACCCGTTGAGGGAGAAGAAACAAACATCCCTAAGGAGGAGGATGCCCCAAAGGAAACACCTCCTCTTGGTCAGAGCGAGCCATTGGCACAGGACATACCAGTTCAAATCCACCCAGAAGAAAGACCTGAATCCTCTGCAAACACTAGAGGTTCATTCACCCAATCAAGGGAAAAAGCAACTACGGAGGAAATTTTTGAAAATTCCAATGAAGAACAAGAGCAACAAGTTAGAAGGGGAAGGAGATCCAATAAGACAGTTAGAGAACAGGAAGGAGCAAGGGATAGTGCAGCACGAAAACAATCCAATCTAGACTTTCTGGTAAGAAACCCCCATGCCAATAAATATCCTCTTAGCCTCAAAGAAGAGAAAAAGGAAAAGGAGAGGGCACTTCACCTGCATAAAAAATAATGAAGCTTATCTCTTGGAATTGTCGAAGACTAGGAGGAAATAAAAAAATAGAAGTTATCAAAAGACTAAAATCAATGGAAGCCAACTCCATCCTCCTCATCCAAGAGACAAAAAATATTGTTGAAGACAGCCTTTCAACAATGAAAATAATTTGGACAAAAGATGAAGGGAAAGCAGTCAACGTGATTGGGGCTTCAGGAGGTCTTCTCACTTGGTGGGATGAGGATAAATTTTCAATGTGCTCAGCTATCAAAAACAGGAACTGGATCTTTCTAGAGCTTGAAGACAAGGAAAATAAGGAAGTCCTTTGGGTTGGGAATCTATGGTCCTACCATTCAGGCACATAAATAAACCTTTTGGGATTCTCTGGAAGATCAATGTGCAGGGAAAAAACATTCTCCCTGTATTATTGCAGGTGATTTCAATGTCACCATATTGACTGACGAACATAGGGGAGGATCCAAAATTAGGGATCATTTTGGTGAGAGGTTGGAGGACCTGATCTCACTATGGGGATTATCAGATATCAAGCCTAAAATAGTAAATTCACTTGGAATAACAGAAGGATAGGACTGGGACACATTGTAGCAAGATTGGACAGAGTGTTGGTCAACACCCATCTCCTAAAGAATTTGTCCATACCAGAATCCAAGCTTCTCTGCTGGGCTATATCAGATCATAAACCGATTTGTTTTTTCCTCTCTTCAGTTGGGAAACTTGGACCTCTCCCTTTTCATTTTAATCACCTTTGGCTGGAGTCAGAGGGAGTCATGGACATCATTTGCAATGCCTGAAACAACTTTATCCAAGGATCCCCCGCCCATATATGGGGGAAAAATTTGAAGCGGGTTAATATTTCCCTCAAGCAATGGGTCACAAAGCATTTTCAGGAGCCCAAGATAAGAAAGCTTGAATTTTTCAAATAGATGGAAACTTTACAAAAAACCATGGAGCAAAGAGAAATAACCAAGGAACTCATGTTTCAGGAAATAGAGCTTGAAAAAATTTACAAACTACTCTCAGGAAGGAGGAGGAAAGCTGGAGGTTGCAGTCCAGGAATATTTGGTTAATTGACGGTGATCAAAATACCAAGTTCTTCCAAAATCATTGCAAAGAACGGCAGTAGAGGAACATGATAAGGGAGCTTAAAAAGGATGACGGAACAACTATCACAGATCAGGATGAGATCATCAATGAGGTAAGGAGTTAAAAAAAAAAATTTACAATAATGAAGAGGAAGTATCCTAAGAGGACATGGATGATATGGCCAAATACATTACCCCTCTCCTTAGGCTTGAGGACTCAAAAGATGTAGAAGCCCCTAATTTTGAAGAGGAGATTAAAAAGGCCATTTGGTCCCTTCATCCTTATAAAGCTCATGGGCCAGATGGTTTTCCAATTTGTTTCTACGGGATGTGTTAGAATTTCATCAAAAAAGATCTAGTGCATCTTGTTTCCTAGATGTCCAAAGGAAAGATGGGGGGGGGCAACCAACTCCACCTTTCTTTCTCTAATTCCAAAAGATCCCAACCCCACCTCCATAAAACGATTCAGGCCAATCTCTCTCTGCAATGCCTCCTATAAGATATTCTCCAAAGTCTTATCCCTCAGGCTAAAAGCTATCATCCGTTAGGCTAATCTCTCCAAATCAAGGAGGTTTCATAGGAGGTCGTCATATAAGTGATAATATCCTCCTAGTTCAAGAAACAATACACTCCCGCTTGAAAACGAGGGAGGCTGGAATGGCTATTAAGCTTGATTTATCCAAGGCCTTCGATCGACTAAGACATTATTACATTTTTCTGATTTTGGATAAGTTTGGATTCCCACCTATATTTGTTAATCAAATACAATCCTATATAAGTTTCCCTTGGATAGCCCCCTTAATCAATGGAAGGCCCTATGACTTCTTCAAATCCAAAAGAGGGATTAGCCAGGGATTCCCTCTATCAACTTTCCTCTACATCCTGGTGGCAGATTCTCTGAGCAGAAGACTCAACATACTTCTTGAGGATGGATAGATTCTAGGTCTCTCTTTTAAAGTAGGGGTTCAGCCCATTAACCACGCTCTTTTCTCTGATGACTCCATCATGTTGGGGAGTGCATCCCAACAAATTTCCAATCACTTCCTCCAGTCTCTTGACCTCTTTCTCCGTTCCTTAAGAAGTAAGGCGAATTTCGACAAATACCAACTCTATGGGTGGCACAGCAATGTCAACACCCTTAGAGATATCTCTCAGATCCTAAACATAACATTCAATCATGATTAGACACACTTCAATTATCTAGGGATCCCCATTACCAAAAAGTCCTTCTCGTCAGCTATGTGGAGACCTGCAATTAAAAAATAAAAAACAAGATTCTCTTCTTGGGTTCCCGATGGTTCAACCTTGCAGGGAAAATCACTCTCATTCAGTCAGTCTTGTCCTCTTATCCCATTTACACCAGTTCGATGATCCTTTCTCCTAAGATGATCACAAACAACATATGCATGGAAATAAGAAAGCTCCTTTGTCAGGGAGGTAAAGTACAGAATAAAAAATTTCATCTGGTAAAATGGGATACTGTTAAGGCCCCTAAACTAAGACAGGGATTGGGTATTAGAGACCTAGAGAATATGAACAAAGCTCTAGGATCCAAATTGGTTTGGAGAATGGTAACTAGAAGTAGGTATTTGTGGAAAAAGGTTATAAGGAAAAAATGCATAAGGAAGCCCTGCTCCAGAATCCTTAATCATCTTTGGGAAGGGAAATTCACATCAATCTGGCAGCTTTGCAAAACTTCTCTTAAGTAGATACAAACTGACTTCTACTGGATTCCTAGTAATGGTAATACAATCAAAATATGGGGAGATAGAATTCTTGGGCACCTGCCTTTATCTTCTATTCTCCCCTTGGAGGATCTCTCCAAATGGGCTATTGATAGTGGCATACTGACCCTTTACGATTTAACCACTTGGGACCAGAATGAAAACTAGAATGGGTGGAGAATGGTCCATCCACCTGAGCATCTAAAACACATTGTCGATATCCTACTCCCGCTCCTCCATGGTATAGCTCCCATCAGTAAAAATTCCATAGATTCCATTGGGTGGGGCAGCAATGGAAATTACACTGTTAAGGAAGGATACAAGCTACCGCAAACTAATACAGTCATCGCTTCAACAAATATTTGGAAAAAGTTTTGGAATCCAGATTGTATACCCAAAGCCAATTGTTTTATATTGTTGTTAATGCATAAAAAATTACTCACTGCAGACAATCTCAGCAAAAGAGGAATAGAAGGTCCCTCTCGATATGCCCTATGCAATGCAGATTCATAGAATACTCCCCATCTCTTTCTCCAGTGTACTGTCTCCCTTTGAGTATGGAGGTCCATCTTGCATCCTATTTGTGCCCATTTCAAGCCTCTTGACTCCCTTGGACAACTCCTTATAGTCTAGAATAGTATCTTTCTAGGAACTCTTAGGAAAAAACCCATTCTAAAACGGCTCTGGAATGCCATTCCTAAAAATATATGTTGGCAAATTTGGTTGGCCAAGAACAGATCAATCTTTAAAGGTGAAAAGGTGGTCCTAAACAAGATAGTCTCAAAGACAATTGGAATGACAGTAGAAAAAATAGTTTCAAGAAGACTGGGCCCCCCCATATTCAAAGGAAATTTCAGCCCAATTATCCAAGTGGTGCAACATTTTCACTCATAGAATTTCCCCTCAGTCCACAAGCTATTACTCCATACATCCTTGGGAGATCAAAAAAAAATCTAAAGAACTTTTTCGATGGATTAAAGAGAAGAACTCTTACTCTTTATTCTTTGATGTGCCTCAAGAGGAAACTTAAGGGAGGAAGGTGCGGGGGCGGGGGTGGGGAGGGGGGGTCATTCTGGACCCAAGAGGAAAAACAGTGAAAACCTTTGCTTGGGGATTAGGACACAAGACTGACAACGAGGCCAAGTGGATGGCTCTTTTTCAAGGATTGGAAATGCTAGACAAAAGAACTATCTCAAATATGCTAGTATTTGGGGACTCTTGACATGTAATTCTCAAAATGAAAACATGCTACTCTTCAGGATCCATCAAATGTAGAAGGCTTTACGACATGATCACTTGGATTTTTCTTCCTGCTAGCATTTCCTACTACCATATCCTAAGAGCAAACAACGCTAAGGAAAACTCATTGGAAAATAGAGGGGCTTCTCATCCTCAAGGTTCCATTTTATTAAATGATGAAGAGGTTAGTATTAAACATATCCCCTAATGATCTACAAGGGCCTTTTCCCCCATCGCTGGGGCATGCCTTTGGGTGAATTTTGAAACAATGGTTTATTGATATGGAGGTTCCGTTGCTTCCTAGTAGCCCATGCATTTTTTGTTGGGACACGTGTAGCTTACCTTCCACCCTCTTTAAAGGCCTGTCCTCTAAACTTAAGGTTGTCCTATTCATTCTGAGCATCGTTTTCAATTCTCATGCTCCATCCCTTCCCTTCGCACACATAATATCTCTTCATCAAGATTTTATACTTTGTCTCCCTCCCTTGCGCTTATCTTTGTCTCTTCAGGATTGTGAGAGTTCCCCTAGCGATGAGGAGGAGTCCCCCTTGCGAAAATTATGAGTTCACATTCGGGTCATTGTTCCCCACGGTTATCTCAAGCTACCTACATTTCTCCTGGCCGTTTGAATTGGTAAGTGAACTGTCTCTGCCTTTATACTGGTGCATACCCGCCTATCTATCTTCTTGTTGATGTGTTGAGGGGTCTCATTTTGCTTGCGTGTACTGAACCTGCAATTTCTTTTTCGAACAGTGGTGAGCTTGGGCGTCTGCTCTCCTTTCTGCATCTGGGAGACTCAGAGAGCATGCCCTCTTTCTTTTTTGTCGGCCCCATTCAGATCCAGGTAGTCTCTTCTGAGCGAGATCTCTTGTATCCTAGGAAGTTACGTAAAAGAAATCCTCAATTTGAGTTTAGGCAGAATTGTCACAGGAAGTTAACCCCTCATGTGTCTGATATGGAGCGTAGAGGTATGGACCCAATCCAGAGGACTGTCAAGGAAGGCTTTGATGATTTAAAGGTCAACATACAACGCCTGGAATATTTTGTTGCTATTGGAATTACTGACAACAGGGAGGCTGCAAAGGAGGTGAAGCAGCTAGTGGAAGATGTGTGCTATGTATCCTACCAGACCAGCTTCCACGACTCAAGAATCGATGACCACGATATGGACATGAAAGAGATGATACGAAAGATTGATCGTATGCAGGAAGATCTTCAGAATTTAGTGTAGTTGAACCAGGGAAGCCACGTCCAGGACAATCTAGCACCATCCACTCAGAGAATGGAAGAAGACTCAGTCACCCAGCTTGTGGGGTATCCAGGAAAACCTAATTGAAACCTGAATAGTTCATGTTTTTTTGTATAATCTTAAATCAGTAGTTTATTCGAATATATACTATTGTTGTGAATATTCAGAATACGAACTACTATAATGGCTCTAGAAGGCCCTCTCTTTGGCCATTTTTTGTTTTGGTTTCTACTTTCCTGCTAGAATCTGCATACTATTGTAATTTTGTACTGAATGGCTGTGCACATCCCCTTTAATATACACCTTTCTCAGTTTCTGTTAAAAAAATGTAAGAATAAGATTTCATTATTATAATATTATTTTATTTTTAGTTTTGTAATATATATATATATAGTTTCAATAAAATTAAATAATATATATATTTTTAATTGGTAATTATAAATTAGCTTATAATTATCTAGTAAATAAATATTCATTATTATAAAGAAAAACTAATATTATATTTATTTTCTCTATGATAATATCATATTAATTTAAAAACTAATATCAATATTTAAAATTATATATATTAAAAATAAAAATTGTGACCAAGGGAATGTTAGAATATTCCAAGGTGGTTAGTCCATGTTACGAAACTCAGGGGGACCGCTGAACATAATGTCCAACAATTTCTCCAGCGCAAGTCGAGTGAGTTTCGAATCCTTGACCTGTTGCACTCACAATTATCATTAGACCAAAACATGCAGGTATTAATCTTTGCCACAATTGTGAGAGTTGGGATTTTGGGAGGCGGTTAGTCCATGTCACGAAACTCATGAGGAGCGTTGAACCCAATGTCCAATGCAAGTGGGGACTCGGCTCGTATTTGCATGGCATAGGGTCCAGAGATCCAGAATTTCCCTCAAACATGGGACAAGGGTAAACCTGCACGTGATTTGAATTCGTGACCTTCTTTACGACATGTGACAATATAAGTTGAGGTAGTATAATTTGTTCACTAATTTATAATTAAATAATAAGTATTATTTATTATAAAAAAATAATAACATGTTAATTTTTTATAAATTTTTTATAATACTATATTAATTTAAAAAAAATATTTTTAAAATAAATAAAATATTTAAATTATTATATATAAAAAATATATTTTTGTTTTTTTAAATCTCAATTAATTGGATTTTGGGATACTCTTTTCAAATAATTTACTCATTTTATCACAAATTTACAAATTAGACCCACACCTTAATGGAAAAAGTGTGAAAAAGTTAACAAAAATTTACTATATCAAAAATAATTAATTATTAATATTATTTCATGTATTTTTAATTTAATAATTTATAAAAAATTTAATTTTATTTATAGCATATGGAAAATATCTATAAAAATGAATACATATTATTTATTATAAAAAACTAATATCATATTAAAATTTTTATTTTATATAATATCATATTAATTTAAAATTTTAAAAATTAAGATGAGCATTTCAGAACTGATAAAATATTTAAATTACTATATATTAAATAAATTAGTTATATTATTTTATAGATTTTTAATAACACTATGAAGTTATTTTATTTGTGTGGCATGAAAGATATATGGTTATATTATTTTATAGATTTTTAATAACAATATGAAGTTGTTTTATTTGTGTGGCATGATTCATATTTAATTTGTGTGGCATGAAAGATATAAGTACAAGTGGTGTAATGTGATCCACTTTTTTCTTTTCCTAGAACCTTTTTCAACTACCCATAACTTAATTTAGAAGTATGATCTCTTAAGGAAGGTAATTATGAGCGTATCTTACCATCTTGTTTTCTTTTGTCACATTGAAGATGATGCTAGTTATTAACATAGATGAACTTTGATCCCTAGTTATTAACATAGCTTATTTCTGATCTATTGTAACTTAAAAAAGTAAGGTAATAATTGTTTTTTTTTATAATTTTATTTATCTGTTTGAAATTTTTTAAGAAAATTATTTTAAAATCATTATAGTTGTGATGACTTAAAAGATTATGAAAGTCAATATTGTAACAAATGTTTTGAAATTGCAATCTAATGTGGGTGTATGCATGACCTTTTCAGAGAAATTGATTTTTATCTTCAACCTTTTTAGTGTAAAAAATGTGATATAGTTTTTGTCCTGCTATGTTTTAGTACATGTACAACACCCTACTATGGAGGTCATGAGAATTTGTTTTTGTTTTAAAAACGTTGTTTTTCTTATTTACACTAACTAAAACACAAGGAGACTTTTGATCTTCTAGATTATGATTGATCATCTCCATCTTGTGATATCTTAATTTTCCCTTATCCACTAAATCTTTCTCACACCACAATTTATCCATAAATCTATATATAATAATGCCTTTAATATTATTAAAATTATGCAAAGTGACCTCCTCTTTTACTCCCCAATGATTTAGCCAAGACTTGTCATATTTATTCCTACCTCTCTTAAGCCATAGGTGGTTTTGATTGGAATTTTAAGAAATCTTAGGGAGCATATTGTCTCTCATATTCTTTATGTTGTTCTTGTAGATTAGGTACCTAGTCATAGCCATCCTCTCAATGGGGGATATTATTTCTTCTATCAAGATGATAGCAGAGGGTGTATTGTCTTTAATTTTGAGATTCTATGTTATAAAACACCTTCGTATTTTATCTATCCTACTTTACAATTATCTAAAGATGTTTTAGCCCCAAACTTCACATCCATATAAGATAATGGTAGTGACGAGATTCTTAAAGAGTTTTTTCATCTTATACCAATGCCAAAAGTTTTATGATTGAAGGCTCTTTTCAAGCCTATAATGATATTTTCACCCTCCATTAGTTCTCTAAATGGTATATTCATAGTTAAGCTTTGGATGAAGATCAATTCCAAGATATTTGTATGAATTCACTTTCTCAAAGTTGTTGTTGTCATTCATGAAATTAGCATAAGTGATATTTTTGGATTTGATTATCATAACCTTTGTTTTGTTAGTGTTAATAGCCATATTCTTTGGGGTACTCGCTTATTTTGTTGGATTGGTTTGGGGCTTCAAGCCCGTAGTTACTTAAATTCCTCATTTTAAGGCATCCTCATATGTTGTGAATTATTTCGTTTCCTCATTTTGAGGATTAATTGATGACATATGAGCATCGTATTTTAGCATCATCAACGAACATATATTTTCTTGAATCTTGCAGGATTTCTCCATCTCGTGATTTCATCCAAGCTTGAACCACTCTCATTTGATGTTGTTGTCACAAAGACCAAATGAGAGTGGCAATGATGCCAAGATTTTGAAAGGATAGATCTCAACAACATTAATAATGAGACTAATAATCAAAGATAGATTCATCCATAAAGAAGAACTAATGGGTCAAATATTCAACTGTTTGTATTCATTCATTGATAGATATTAATAGATGGAAAGGCTGGAGTACTTACGTCCTTTCCAACTAATCTCATTTAGGGTTTTATCCATATACTTTGGACTATCATATATTAAATGAATACATTTATAGGG
This sequence comes from Pseudotsuga menziesii, assembly GCA_001517045.1. Taxonomy (NCBI): domain Eukaryota; kingdom Viridiplantae; phylum Streptophyta; class Pinopsida; order Pinales; family Pinaceae; genus Pseudotsuga; species Pseudotsuga menziesii. Next base: position 109,200 of record LPNX010269280.1, on the reverse strand, counting down.
TCCTCAAAAGGTCCACTCAATAGGTCCACTCAATAGGGCTCTTAACAACCCAAATATGTTTTGGGTCTTTTGATTGAAGATCTACTAGTCAAATATTCCTTAACCCTTCATGGTCATTTGGCATCAAGTAAGATGCATAATCCTTGGACATTATCACAACTATAATTCATTGCTTACATAATGCAATGAATGATTTAAGTAAAATACATGTGGGATAAGATATAAAAATTATATTTTGCGTTCAAATATGGTAGTGTGACTTTTCCCCTTATCTTTTCCCTTCCTCCCCCTTAATGGAAATCCCATACACTAGCCAAGGTACAAGTAAATCTTAGACCTTCCCTTGATTATTATTTTATCTCAAGGATATTTGAGTTCTGGAATATATGTACTGAATCCTAAAGTCTTATCTAAACACATATAAATCACTAACATCAAAACAAGACAAGTACACATACAACATCAACAACAAAATTTTAAACCTTTCCAAATGTTTCCCAATGGTATATCAACATCCTAAATCAAGTCTCTTAATGTCCTCTAAGTTTCCCGCTCATCCAAATAATCATTTATCTTACAAAAAGTAAGTATTCATGTAAACTTTTACATAACCAATGCAATATTCACATCATCATTTATGATCCCTAGTAAACTTATCTTAACATCTCTTCAAAGAATTCACTATTATTATTTCCCCCTAAGATGTTCCAAGTTGCATTCAAGAACTATGTCGAGGAATCAATAAATTTGTGATTGTATATATTTGAAAAATTTATGTTTAAGGAACAAATACCTATGGTATTTTTTTTTCCAAACTATGAAATATAGATGTAACATACCCAATTTTCTCATTACTATTTTTTGAAATGGGGTATAGATTTTTTTTAACATCATCCATACACCAAATCGTTGGCCTCATTATCAATATGTTTACAACCTTGGAAACCATCTTCACAATACTAAAACTATAAGCTTCCATCTCCTTAAATATATTCAATTAACATACAATCTAATACAATCTAATAGTACTACATACTTATGAATTGCTAACTTACAAAGTACTAGTTCATCTTAAGGTAACTATTGTATCCAAGGAGTTTAAGTCCACTATCATTCTTGTAGTGGAGATCTAAAGCATGAGATCTATTGTTTCATTACTGCAAGGACTCATCCTCACATAAATCATATGGTATACTTTAATCTAATATTTCTTGTGTTTACAGCAACAACATTATTAATACTATGATTACTTATAAACCATTGAACATGAGGAATAAAGATATTAAGATATAAAGACATTCACAGTTGTGATTAAAGATCCTAACCAACACATTCTTGATAGCTAACAACCATTAGATAAGAATATAACCATTTTTCATAATCATTTAGAAAATATTAACATATTTCCTCAAGTATACTACATTTTCATATGAAATTAGAACAAGTATAATCTTGTATAAATTCTAGTAACTCTTTATATCCAAAATACGTTCTTAGAGAATTTGACATCAATTAACATAAGATCATGACAATAGAACAATAACTTATTTGACTTGATAGACGAGTAGTCACTAAAAGATTGACTTCAACTTTCCACCCAACCATCTGGCTCTCTGTCCGACGTATGTTTTTCCATTGAGAGCCAGCCCCGAGCTGTGAATGAATCCATTAGGACTGGGGAACATAACATAAATCTTTGATGCATAGTTCTTGTTGTGACTTGTGGCAACTACTAGGATTCCCTGACAAACGAAGGTCTAGAGTTATCCATTATAGTTTTATAGAAATCTTGAATTAATAAGGTTGGTTACTCATTAAAGCAAGCAAAATAGGCTCAACTCTTAATCTTTAAAACTAGGCTCTTAAATAAGCATGAGATTTGGCTCTTAAGGATTACAAGTTTAGTTATTGAAAACAAACTAAATCACTCTTGGGAGCTTAGCTCAACACTTCAATGCTGACCTAGATTCTCATATATTCAATTACGATCTTTAATAGCGATGAAGGACTTGGTCCTCCATAAATGTAGTGCATAATTCAACAAATTAATAAATAAAGTGCATGTTTAAATCATAAATCTTGTCCTTAATGCATGAATTTCCAATGGTAGTTGCACCAGTCTCTATGTCATCAATATTGCGTGACATATATGGTAGTTATCTAAAGAAGAGAAAATGCAAAATGCAAGGTCAAACACATCCATCCTTAATTAATGACCGAAATTATGGAACAATTTCATATATTTCTATTTCTTGTTGCAATGGATATTGACACTTCAATTCACATGCATCCAACGATCAAAACAACGATTATCGGTTAAACAAACGATTGTATTTTTCTAGGTCGCTTATCTTTCTCAAGTAAGGCATTAACAAGTTTATGCTAATAAAATTCCTAACACCTTTTACAATAGATGTTAAAATTATTTAGAAAAAGTCAATATTTAACCTACTATGAAATATGGAAGCCAACAACTAATATATTGATCACGTAATCTTATTCATGGCACAACAAACTACAAATTATAGACAATAACACAAAAAAGAGATATTTACCACATTCAAGTAAAGAACAATAGTACATATACTATGTTAGCAGAGTTTCGATTTCCTCTATCCCATGGAGGTCCATCCTCTATATTATCAATAAAATTATATATATATATCAAAATTATAGTTTTTTTGTTGTTGGGAAAGCATTGGCGAATCCTTTTATTTGAATTGTGTCTCTGTTGTGCGTTATATATATATAACGCACAACAGAGACACAATTCAAATAAAAGGATTCACCAATGCTTGTTTTGAAGATATATATATATATATATATATATGAAATGGGGTTTCAACAGAGACACAATTCAAATAAAAGGATTCACCAATGCTTGTTTTGAAGATATGAAATGGGGTTTCAACCCTCTCATGCATAATAGAGAAGAAAAAAAAAATTTAAATTACATACCCACTCAACTTTTTCCCGAAAAGAACACGTTCAACCTATCACTTGTATAGAATCCATGGTTGGAACAAGACAAATATAGATTTAATCAACAAACATTCAAAGTCCAAAAAATAAAGAGTTATCTCTTCAATGTTAAGTTGCACAGTGGACCCCAAAATTGATTTTTCTCATAGATTTGTTCCCACAGCCCTAAGAGCATTGGTGGTTTCCCCACCTTCTCTTCCAACGCAGATGATGATATTCATAGACAGTGGATCGACTCACAAGATGTTCGGTAGAGTTCAATTGTTTCTCCATCACTCCATGGATTCCATATGTATGGACTCAAGAAATCCCTCCCAAAAGAGCGTGACCCCATTTCTTGGAGTCGGTGGTCATGCTTTGGAAATTCCTAACTTTCCCCATAATTGTTTTTCTATTATTAATTTTAGCTAATTTTTAATTTTTAAACAACAGTTTGACAATTTTCTCAATATTTGTATTATTAATTTATAAAATACTTATTCCTTAAATTAATAAATGGTTCAACATACGTATTATGATTACACCTTGTTATTTGCATACATATATGCATGATTAAGGATTTGTGGCCATAGTAAAAATATTATGGTGTAATATTCATTTAAATGTCCAAAGATCTATATATATATATATATATAATCAATTAAAAAAATTAAATCCATCTTTTAAAATGAACATTAACACTATATTGGCATTCTCGCTATAACAAGTTTATAACAATAAGGTGATCACTTAATCTTATTTGAATTATAATATTATTTAATTTTTCACTTAAAAAAATCAAGACTTATTTTAGCTTACAAGGGTACTTAAAACTCTTTAGATTATCAGGAATAATTATTTCTTTTTCTAGTGCTCAAGGCATCAAGATGAACTTGGTCATCCAATTCATGGCTTCTCACCCATTCACTCTCTCCTTAGTGGATTTGTGCCCCAATCATTTAGTTGAGTCTGTCCCTTCAGTCTCCTAAGTCTACCAAATAAAATTGCAACTTAAGAATTTCACATAACTGTTAGGATTATAATCCTTCCTTATCCAATTTGGTTAATTATGTCTAAATTAGGAGTCTTTTCAGTCTATATTTAGTCACTAGCATCATTGGGTACACATGGCCTAATTGGCCCACATGTACCAGTTACTAGAGTGTGGGGAACAATAGTTAAGGCTAACTGCCATTGACTGCACTTGCTACATGCGTTAGTTTAGGAGCCTCTTACACCAATGCCTACAATTTAGGAGCCACTAGGAGTGTTGAAACCAACCTCCTTCAGTTGAGTTCAGTTAGTAAATAGTTAAGCCTAGTTAGGAGTCCATTACATTCAGTTAGCGCCAGTCATTGATTAATTGCATGTGGGAAGGTGCAATTCCTTACCTGCCACATTCAGTTAGACTAGTTAACTGATTCTAACTTATTGGTGCACTGATTTAGATAACTAGAGCTAACTAGTTGGGCTCCGATAGTGATTTAGACATGTCTAGTTATCCATGCAGTTAGGTAGAGTCAATAAATTTGAATTCCTCTCTCGTCCATTCAAATTGACTGGTTATTAATAGTAGTGTATTACACTGTAATTAATTATCTAATTACTTTTGATTAATGAAAGCATTACACACTTGCAAGCCATTTTTTCACTGTTTCATTCTTCAATTCTAAGTAAAACTGTCTGATCTATCTTGTGAGTTGTGTGTTGATCCATAGATCTATGTGCTCATTTTTTATGGTATCACAGCCTCAACAGGACAAGGCACTTCTCCTACTATAGATTCATACTTGGATAAAAAAAATAAAAAATTGAGCAAAATTGCTCCTTCTAGCACTACACCAGAAGCGGAGAATTTACCGCATAAATCCTAAGCAAATGAATTGTTGATCAAGATTGCTTGATTAACTATGCTGGGTGTGAAGAAAATTCCAAAAGTGTAGGCTATCGACCTTAGATTGTTTCTTTGTTTGTGTGATTTACAGGTTTTTCAGTCTCCTTCACTACATTCGCTACATCATCATTCAGTCTCCTTCACTGCATTCGCTACAACAACACAATGGACCATCCTATGGATCTTCTCACTCCTTTTAAATACCATCAGTAGAAGGAGGACATGGAGATGTAGCTTCTCTCCAAAAGACTTTACAGAGTCACAATGGACACAGAGGTAGAGCCGATTCATTATGTTGACAAAGAAAAATACTGGCCTAACCTTGATGAACCATATGGATTCCTGTGCCTTTCAATCTCTAGAGATCTTCTCTTTCACATCAACGGATTGAAGACTCTTAAGGATATTTGGGATCGACTTGCTACCCTTTTTGATAAGCAAGATGACTTGATGATCTATTAGCTAGAGAATGAGATGATCTCTCTTCACCCAGGCAACTTCGAAATTCTAAATGATTTCTCCACCAAATTCAAGCACCTGGTGTTCCAATTGAAGTTGTGCAAGATTGAAAAGGACGATGATTAACTCATCCTTGCCATCCTCTCAAAACTGGTGCAGAATACTTAGTCTTTGTATCAACCTTTCATTCCAGGAAGCTCACTACACCAAATTGGAATATGCCAACTCTTAATGTCTTCATTGGGTCTCTCACTAATGAGCATGACAAGCTGATCCAAATGGGGATCATCCGACCTTCCAAAGATCAAGAATTGGTTGTTGGAGGACCTAAGGCTACGAATGGTAAGGGGAAGCAAAGGAATGAACCTCCTGTGGAGAAAGAACAGTCAGATCAGCCCTCGGGCTCAAGGAGAAGTAAGAAGAATGGAAAAGGAAAGACCCTTTTTTCTTACTGTGGAAGGGGATTTCATCCAGAAATATCCTGTATGAGAAGACCAATTGATGAAATGGTTGTTATTCTAGAGAAACATAACATCACTATAACTGCTGGCACAAGGAAGGCTGACCATAGAGAAGAAACTAAAGACCATGATGAGAGATGCCATGCACTGAAGGCTACTTGTTCAACAACACATGCCTTCCTCATTGATTTGGGAGCTTCTAATCATATGGTTGCATCTAGAGAATCATTCTCTTCTTTACAGTCTTCCGATGGCCCTAGTATTCAGATGGGTAATGACATTCAAATTCAAGCCAAAGGGAAGCGTTCTATCAATCTTGAACATGGAAAGTTCAAAGATGTGCTTTATGTTCCCTCCTTAGCTGCAAATCTGTTATCTATATACCAGATGACCCACACTGGCCCTCCAAAGCAAGTGATATTTGGTCCTGACTCAGTGGAGATTACATATATTTCTATTGGGAACATCATAGCGAAGGGTGTTGCAAATCATGACTCGAAGGCATATGAGTTCTCACACTTCCTTCCATTTTCAAAACCAGTGGACTCTCAGTTGCCACTTGAAAGGGTAGGTAAAAACATTTTATCTACTTCTTTTGTAGTTTCCACTAGTATTGCAGAACCAGTTGTATCAGTCTATGAGATTGAGATTCAGGGTGATTTAGATCTAGATCCAGTCTTTACTCCTAAGCGGGAAGCTAGGAAGATGACTAGAAATCCATTTGACACACTAAAGACAAAACATCAATTTCAGAAAGAGAACCTTGTGCTATGTCATGCAATCTCACCTCCTTCAGAGAGATGCATTAAAATCCCCGTGATATGCTACATGGTAAGTTCTAATAAGCTAAACTACTCTCAGAAGAATAGAGTGGATCATACACCTCTTCATCCAAAAGGAGGAAAAGGTTACATTCCTCCTTCCTTCCATCATCATTTTGGGAGAATATGGAGAAGTCTAGATGCCAGGATCCAAGATACATGTGCCCATAACATCATGCATGTTGGTTCGCTACACCACATAGATGAAGTTTGCAGCAACATATTTTCAAGTGTTTTTAACTTGAATCATGATTCTACCTACTTAGTTAAAGGGGGGGGGGGATTTTTTCCCATGTGGTTTTTCCCTGGTTCCTTGTATTAAGAAGTTACGTTGCTTTAGCTATAATGGGTGACCTATGGTTTTAGTTACCATGGCGCACAAATTGTCCAAGTTATCATTCAGGGGGGGGGTGTTAGGATTATAATCCTCCCTTGTCCAATTTGGTCAATTATGTCTAAATTAGGAGTGTTTTCAGTCTATATTTAGTCACTAGCATCATTGGGTCCACATGTACTAGTTACTAGAGTGTGGGGAATACTACTTGAGGCTAACTTCCACTGACTTCACTTACATGCATCATTTTAGGAGCCTCCTAGACCAATCCCTACAATTTAGGAGCCAGGAAGTGTCAGAACCAACCTCCTTCAGTTGAGTTCAATTAGTAACTAGTTAAGCCTAGTTAGGAGTCAGTTCCATTTAGTTAGTGCCAGTCATTGATTGATTGCATGTGGGAAGGTAGAATTCCTCACCTACCACATTCAATTAGACTAGTTAACTAATTCTAACTAACTGGTGCACTGATTTAGATAGATGGAGCTAACTAGTTGGGCTCCGATAGTGACTTAGACATGTCTAGTTATCCATGCAGTTAGGTAGATTCAATCAATTTGAATTCCTCTCTCAAGCATTCGAATTGACTGGTTATTAATACCAGTGTATTACATTGTAATTAATTATCCAATTACTTTTGATTAATGAAAGCATTACACAGTTGCAAGCCATTTTTGCAGTGTTTCATTCTTCAATTCTGAGTAAAATTGTCTGATCTATCTTGTGAGTTGTGTGTTGATCCACAGATCTATGTGCTCATTTTTTATGGTATCATAGCCTCAACATGACAAGGCACTTCTCCTACTATAGATTCGTACTTGGATCAAAAAAACAAATTGAGCAAAATTGCTCCTTCCAGCACTGCACCAGAAGCGGAGAATTTACCACATAAATACTAAGCAAATGAATTTTTGATCAAGCTTGCATAATACCCCCCTTAAAGGTACACCATACTCGGTGTTCATGCCCTTTAATCTTTGTTGTCGATTTCAAGTGTTTTTGCAACATCATTCTTCAGTTATCTTTGCTTTCCTTGGTATCTCTTCTTATATCTACAATGTTCCTTGTCTTTCTCAATATGTTATTTTCACAAACATTACAAACTATTTCCATCATTTATCACAAAATATATGAATAGACATTATCTTTTTTTAAATCAAGAGAAATCTAAATAACAACTTCTTTTGGAACATATTGTTCCTTCTTTTCATGACAACTCTTTAAAGATTAGTTTTACCCTCAAAGATGTACCTGCAACATATGTTAGTGATACATGAAATATATAAAAACCATAATATCTGAGAATTCATTCATGCATTTTCATTCCATGCGGCACATGGCTTTTCTACTTTTAAGATTGTCATTCATACATTTTGTAAGGTACTACTTTCTGAAGTAAATTCTACTCCTTTCCACTTTGTTTCTCAACATAAATAATTATATCGAACTAACATAACTTGTTCATAATAAAAAAAAAATCGCATATTCTAAAATGTATATTAATTTAAAAGCATTATCAATGCTCATAGCAACAATCCTTTTATCACATTTGTCACATGAGGATCACCTCTTTTATCACTTTGTAGTCAATGCTTTATCCTTCATCGTAACTTAGTTCATAAAATACTAAAAGTAATATTCACACACATACCTCTTATCTCGCATTGATGTTCCAAGCATTTCTTAGATGAAATATTCTTTCAAAAGTTCTCCCATATGTGTGTGTGTGTGTGTGTGTGTGTGTGTGTGTGTGAAGTTCATCTCCTCACAAAACCACTAGTTCGCATGTAGGCCTCCTCTACCTATATATTTTTTTATTCATCTAACACAAGGGAAATAACCTTCATCAACCTTTTATAGCTCTCAAGCATATCTCATGCAAAGAGCTTGAAAGCTCTCAGATCCTAGAAGCTCTAACTTTACAAATCTTGAAAGCTCAAATATCACAGATCCCAAAAGCTCTAATTTTCCTGATCCTAAAATCTCAAATATCATAGAGCTTGAAAGCTCCAATTTTTCTTGAGCCTGGAAGATCAACACAAAGTACTTAATCAATCATCCATTACAACAAGAATTTTACTTTTTTTTTTTTCTATAGGCTTGGTCAGACGTTCAAGCATTTATTTCTATCTTTATTAATTTGAAATTAGGTTCTTTTGTTGAACTACGTTTTTTTATTATCTATTTCCTCCAGAATTCGGATTTAACCTATTCATATTTACTATTCAAGTTCCACCAAAATGTACAGGACGTTATTGCCTAGATCATGAGAGTTCTTAGAGCCTGATATATCTAGTTCCATAGAGTTTGATAACTCTCAGTTTCCATATATTTTCAAATAGCCCTCAAATTTCCTAGAGATTGATAGGTCACATTTATCGTAGATCTTGATAGCTTGGTTTCAACAGAGATTGGAAGCTCTTCTTTCTTTATTTTTTCAAAGGGTAATGGGTTTCTCCCCTTATGCATTCTTTTTATTTTCCTAGGAATTTCTTGGATAGTAACTACTTTCCCCACATTTGTCACTTGTCCCCATAGGGATGAGTAAAATATTAACAATTAACTTAAATACAAGTTCTGTCAATTCACAACAAGGTTACTCATAACCGTACAATAATTTAATTAAAATTACTAAGTAATTAATTATTTACATGTCTGTATTAATAATTTAACTTTTAACGTAGAAAGTTTTCTCAAAATTTTAAGAGCCTTATAACCTAGGGCATCCCCCATGAGTAGCTCACAATTTTCGTAATCCTTTATTTTATATATCTTTGGTTGTATTAAATTTATTTTTCTTATTGCAAGTTTTCATACATTCATATTTATTTCTTAAGTTATGGTCTTATTGGAACTATTGTAGCTCATTACTTGAAATAACTACAAAGCATTGTTAGTCACAATGACATATATTTAATAGTTTTTCAAAAAGAAACACTGAATACATGAAATATCATAATCATTGTTGACTATATTTGATGTTCTTAAGTCTACCATCTCCACATCAAACCAAATAAATCCTAATCCAATGGCATCCTTGATGCTCCACATTAATAACGATACTAATAATCACACATGGATTCATCCATTAAGAAGAAATAATGGGTCGAATATTCAACTGTTTGTATTCAATCATTGATAGATATTAATAGATTGAAAATGATGGAGTAGTTACACCCTTTCCAACTAATATCATTTAGGGTTTTATGCATATACTTTGGACTATAATATATTAAATGAATACATTTATAGGGTCCTTAAAAGGTCCACTCAATAGGGTTCCTAACAACCCAAATCCATTTTGGGCCTTTTAATTGAATATCTACTTGTCAAATATTCCTTAACCCTTCATGGTAATTTTCCATCAAGTAAGATGCAGATTCCTTGGACTTTACGACAACTATATTTCATTGTTTACATAATGTAAAGCATGATTTAAGTAAAATACTTGTGGGATAGGATATAAAAATTATAGTTTGTGTTCAAATATGGTAGTATGATTTTTCCCTACAAGTAAACTATCTAATGGTTATTAAGGTAACTTTAACCTATAGTTTGTGTTCATTCCTTTGGCTATTTATTTCTCTCCTTTCCCTTTTTTGATGGCCCTTATCTTTTCCCTTCCTCCCCCTTAATGGACATCCCATACACTAGCCAAGGTACAATTAAATCTTAGACCTCCCCTTGGATTATTATTTTATCTCAAGGACATTTCAGTCTTAGCATCTATGTAGTGAATCCTAAAGCCTTATATAAACACATACAAATCACTAAAATCAAAACAAGACAAGTACACATACAACCTCAACAACAAAATTTAAAACCTTTCCAAATGTTGGCCAATGATATATCAACATCTTAACTCAAGGCTCTTATTGTCCTCTAAGTTTCCCCCCTCATCCAAAAAATCATTTATCTTACAAAAACTAAGTATTCATGTAAAATTTTACATAACCAATGCAATATTCAAATCATCATTTATGATCCCTTGTAAACCTATCTTAACATCTCTTCAAATACTTCACTATTATTATTTCCTTCGGAGATGTTCCAAGTTGCATTCAAGAACTATGTTGAGGAATCAATAAATTTGTGCTTGTATATATTTACAGAATTTATGTTTAAGGAACAAATACACATGGTATTTTCTTTCTTTTATTTTCCAAACTATGAGATATAGATGTAACATACCCAATTTCCTCATTGCTATTTTCAGAAAATCCATACACCAAATCAACCTCATTATCAACATGTTTATAACCTTGGAAACCATCTTCTCAATAGTAAAGCTCGAAACTTCCATGTCCTTAAATATATTCAACTAACATACAATCTAATAATAGTTAATACTTACAAAGTACTAGTTCATCTTAAGGTGACTATTGTATCCAAGGATTTTAAGTCCACTATCATTCTTGTTGTGGAGATCTAAAGCATGAGAGATATTGTTTCATTACTACAAGGACTTTCCCTCACGCAAAATCATATGTTATACTTTATTCTAATCCTTTTTGTGTTTACACCAACAACATTATTAATACAATGATTACTTGTAAACCATTAAACATGAGGAATACATATATTAATACATGAATACATTAACAGTTGTGATTAAAGATCCTAACTAACACATTTTTGATAGGTAACAACAATTAGATAAGCATATAACCATTTTCCATAATAATTAGAAGATATTAACAAATTTCCTCAAGTATACTATATTTTCATATGAAGTTAGAACAAGTATAATCTTGTATCCATTCTAGCAACTCTTTATATCCAAAATATATTTTTAGAGAATTTGACATCAATTAACAATAAGATCATGTGTAATGTCCCAAATTTTGCATTGGGTCACAATGGCCAAATCACATTTTTCCATATTCATTAAAGTTGTCAAAGGGATGCTAAAAGTCAAATAATTGCCAAAGAGGAAAATCACTAGTTTCCTAGGTTGGGGGTGGAAGCTTTGAGATTTGGAATAAAGGGGATAATAAATGATATTTAGACATTATAAGGGGATAAATATTTAATAATGTATCTTATTAAATAAATACAAGAGAAAATGGAAGTGGCAATGGAGCATGAAGACACATGGAGACTATGGGGCCCACACTAGCTAGAATTCCTATGTTAAATGGTATCTTTCTCTTGCAAATTCGAATATATGGGAAGCCTAATGTTTTTGTATAGATTATAAGGATAATATAATTATACATATACTTCATAGGTCTAATTTGGGATGAATTGTAACTTACATGGGAGAGAAAGAGCCAAATGGGAGTTTCATGGACACTTGGCTAGATTCCCCTTACATTTATGACATCTATGAAACAAATGATGGATATTCTATGATAGTTATGACACAAGTAAGATCTGAAGGCTGAGATACTAACATACTGACATTTCAAGACTAAATAGATAATCTTAGAGGTCAAATTTGGGAGTTGGAGAAGGCTAAGGGGCTCCTACTCAAATTTGGGAGAAGAGGGAAGGTGAAGAGAGAGGCAACATGGCATAGCATGAGCAGCCACACCAATTCGACTTGGATTTGGAACCTTATAAAGCTAATAATGTTTATAAAATACATGTATCATCCATGAGAAGAATCGTTTGCTCATTTGTGAAATTGTCATTTGTGAATTGTGAGAGCTAGTGGATGACTAGTTTTCTTGCTTAAGCCAATTTCGAGGGTGAAATATCCCATCCTAGTTGGTGTTTGGAAAGGAAAATTAGGTATTTCATGGAGATTTAATGGATTCTTATTTTCAGGTTTAAGCTACAATAAATCATGTGGATTCTTCTATTGCAGCACTCTCTCTCAACTATTTCCAGTTTTCACACCATATTCATGCCAATGGAGGGGTTGCGCTTTGGGTGAGATATTGATCTATTTGGGGAAGATTATAATGAAAATTATATTATGTTCTGATTTATATTCACTCTATTTCATTTTTAGAATACTCTCAGGTCAAAATACCCAAAAGAATTCATGTAAAAATGTTGAACAATGAAGAAATAGTGTCATTTCCCCACTATCTTGTTGTGAACCATTGTAATGCTGATCATTTCAAATTGGGAGAGCCTTTAATTTTCCATTTATTATTGAAATACATTAAATATTCTATTTTATTTATTCTCATAAGGTTTCAAGTCTAAATTCCCAAGATTTGTATGTCAAAATGACTTTTAATGAGCAAACAATGACCATTTCCACTCCATTTTGATATATGCCATGCTAATGCTTATTATTTCGAATTAAGGAATGTATCTATGATAAATGTATTATGGATGGAATTTAATTAATGTTTATTTCAAGTCTCATGTTCAGTACTTAAGCATTGGAATCCATTTTACTCATTTTTATTGCATTGGGAGAAGATTTGGTGCATTTTCCCCAAGGGTCGAAATTGTGACTTGGGAGTTGTTTTGGAAAGAGTCATAACAGCATGTGTAAACTGAACCATGATGCATATGAGAATTTTAAAAGGTCCCTTACACATACCCATCCTCTGTTCATAAATTCAAGTGACTTTGGGATCATTTGTGAAGCAATTTACGGCAATTACCCAAGGGGAATTGGAGCCCCAATTTGCTAGTAAAGACTCCTACTTTGAACAGAACATTAAACAAGTTTTCAGAAGTAATTGGGAGGTCAAAAGACATACATGAGCATGATATTTAAGTTATATTATCATTCATGTACCTTCAGATAAAATTTGGAAGCATTTGGGTCAATTTGGAGGTCTAGACATCAAAACTAGTCAAGATCCAAAATTGTGAAAAATTTGGAAAATTGAGCATTTTAATAAAATTCCAAAAAGAGGACATTACAGTGGTATTAGAGAATGATATTGGAACCTGATGTGGTATGATATTTATGAGTAAAATAATTCAGGGACCACAATTATATATTGAAACCAAAAGTGCTTTTATTGAAGAGGAAAAAAAAAGTAGGAGAAGAATACAATTTTTTGGAAACAATGACAAGGGATAAAAGAGGAACCTCATATGATGGTGAGGAGATAATAAAAAGCATGGAACCTATATTTGAAGACATGGCCAAGAATGTTATGAAAGTATTTGAATTTTTGGCTATCCAGAGTTGGAGAACATATATTGAATTTAAGAAAACCAAGGAGAAAAATGCATCAGCTTGTTTGAAGGAGAAAAAGGAGGAGACCCATGAACCACCTAGTTTTGAAATAGGTGGAGTAGAAGAAGTAGTACATGAATATGATCAAAATTCACTCCCAAGTGACTCTGAAAAATATGAAAAGACATCACATGAGTATGAAGAAGTTTTTATTGAAAATACTGAAGATAATTTTGAGACACATGTTACCTTGGAAATGAAACAAAGAGCATCTACTAATGGATGCTTGAACTATGAAGGAGTACCTACTGATGGGTGCTCACAAATCTATGTTGGTGACATAGAGATCAGATTTCAAAATGTTGCTGCAAGCCAAAATTCCATTAAACATGAAAATGAAGACCTTGTAGCAGTTGAAGAAGAAACAAGATCAACTTCCCCATCACCACTTGAGCTTCATGAAGTTGGTCCAAGCAAGAAGGAAGAAGATGAGGAGGTTCATTTGCAAGAGCCTCATTTTCTTGAAGGGTCCTTAAAGATGAATTAAAAGAATATCCAAGAGGCCCTTAGCATACTCCATGACACTCAAGCATTGGTATCAAATTATTGTTGGAGAGCTACTTCCTTGGAGGATCCATCCTTCCTTTAAGATATGGAGAAGATCCAAAGAGCAATGTGCAACATCAAAGGTAATTTCGTGTCTTTTCTTTTTGATAGAAAATATGTCATTGAGCTTATTGAATGGTTACATGAATCCTACTTGAAGAATAATGAATTTATTGATAAGCTCACAATTCAAAATGAGCAACTTCTTGAAAAGTTGCAAGACACTTGTTTTTCCTCCGATGTTTCAGATTTTCGTAAGGTAGATTGCTCGGAGGATTCTCATGACATGATGGATCATGAGAAACATGATAAATTGCAGGCTCTTGATGTGCTTGAGGATTATAGTGATGAGATAAAATCACTAGTAATATTGGAAGAGGAACTTGAGTTGCCTCTTGAAAATGGTTACACAATTTTTGAAGAATTGCATAATTCCACCACCTTGGAACCAACCCATGAAGAAATTTTTGCATTTTCTAGGGAGGTGAATAATCCTACCCCTATGGATACTTCACATTATGACAATTTTTCACTTACTAATCATTTGGGTGAGTTGGTTCCTTCTCCTACATCCTACACTTCTAAATTTTGCACCAGTCATCCTAATGAAGTATGGGTGAAAGGTTTCTTTTTGATGGTGCCACATGAAGAGAATGGAAATTCTATTTCTCCTTTTGATGATGGAATTATTAGAGAACCATCTTATTTACATTTGCAGCAGCATCCTTGTTTACATTATGATTATACACATATACATGGGTGCACCTATGATGTTCACTTGAGTCACTTGGAGACTCATGATTTTCCTTTCTCCTTGCCTAATCTATTTGATGTTGGAGGAACTTCATCACACACTTGGGTGAAGAGATATGTGATTGAAGAACATTCTTATTGGAAGAAAAATCCTCTGTTATTTCATGATGATATACATATTCATGGGTGTATTGATGAGACTTCTTTGATCCACTTGAAGTCTTCATGTTTTCTTTGCTCATTATTTGGTTCAGATTTTGGTGGAGATTCTTCATTCACTCCTTGGATGAAAGAACACATGGCTGATTATATTGATGCACATTATATATCTTTGGAGAAGAATAATGGGACATGGGATCCTCACCTATGTTATTGGAGAATATTTGATTGGTCACTTGAAGCTTGTATGCACTTGGCAAATGGTAGTCTACTCATTGGGAGGTATAAGCACTTTCATGGTTTCTTGGTGAGGCACCTCCTTGATATACATTCTTATTATATTTTTATATACTTTTATGATATATATTATGCACTCATGATGTTTCGAAGAATGCATACAAGAATATGGGATCCAGGAATTCTCTTTCCAAATGGTATGGGTTGGAGAGCACTCTTAATTATTGGAGTGCAATGCAAGCAATGGGACCCTGGTATAGTTTTTAGTTCGATTGATTTCAAATTCTTTGGGAAACAAGTGGTATGGGAGATGGATTCCCCACTTAATAAGGTGATGTTAATCAGAGTAGTGCAGCAACAAGCATGGTGATTCCTCTCTGCAATCTTCATCGAATCTCAAACACTCAAAGTGGGCATCTTACTGGCAACTTCAAAGAATCATATAGAAAGCAGGTTCTTCAACAACCATGTTTGAAATTGCTTGAGGACAAGCAATATTGGGAAGGGAGGATTTGTAATGTCCCAAATTTTGCATTCATTCACAATGGCCAAATCACATTTTTCCATATTCATTAAAGTTGTCAAAGGGATGCTAAAAGTCAAATAATTGCCAAGGAGGAAAATCACTAGTTTCCTAGGTTGGGGGTGGAATCTTTGAGATTTGGAATAAAGGGGATAATAAATGATATTTATACATTATAAGGGGATAAATATTTAATAATGTATCTTATTAAATAAATACAAGAGAAAATGGAAGTGGAAATGGATCATGAAGACACATGGAGACTATGGGGCCCACACTAGCTAGAATTCCTATGTTAAATAGTATCTTTCTCTTGCAAATTCGAATATATGGGAAGCCTAATGTTTTTGTATGAATTATAGGGATAATATAATTTTCCATATAATTCATAGCTCGAATTTGGGATGAATTTTAACTTACATGGGAGAGGAAGAACCAAATGGGAGTTTCATGGACACTTGGCTAGATTCCCCTTACATTTATGACATCTATGACACCAATGATGGAGATTCTATGACAGTTATGACAGAAGTTAGATATGAAGGTTGAAATATTGACATACTGACATGTCAGGACTGAATAGAGAATCTTAGAGGTTGAAATTAGGAGTTGGAGATGGCCAAGAGGCTCCTACTCAAATTTGGGAGAAGAGGGAAGGTGAAGAGAGAGGCCACATGGCATAGCATGAGCAGCCACACCAATTCGAATTGGATTTTCTATATAGATGAATTTGGAACCTTAGAAGGCTAATAATGTTTATAAAATATAGGGATCAACCATAATAAGAAGCTTTTTCTCATTTGTGAATTGTGAGAGCTAGTGGATGACTAGTTTTCTTGCTTAAGCCAATTTTGAGGGTGAAATATTATCATCCTAGTTGGTGTTTGGAAAGGCCACTCAAGTATTTCATGGAGCCTTAATGGAGTCTTATTTGCAGGTGTAAGCTATAAGAAAGCATGTGGATTCTTCTATTGCAGCACTCTCTCTCAACTATTTCCAGTTTTCACACCATATTCATGCTAATGGAGGGATTGCGCTTTGGGTGAGATATTGATCTCTTTGGGGAAGATTATAATGAAAATTATATTATGTTCCAATTTATATTCTCTCTATTTCATTTTCAGAATACTCTCAGGTCAAAATACCCAAAATAATTCATGTAAAAATGTTGAACAATGAAGAAATAGTGTCATTTCCCCACTATCTTGTTGTGAACCATTGTAATGTTGATGATTTCAAATTGGGAGAGCCTTTGATTGTCCATTTCTGATTGTAGTCAGTTAAATATTCTCTTTTCTTCATTCTCAAAAATTTTCAAGTCGAAATTCCCAAGAGTTGTATGTCAAAATGACTTTTAATGAGCGAACAATGACCATTTCCACTCCATTTTGATATATGCCATGCTAATGCTTATCATTTCGAATGGAGGAATGTATATCTGATAAATGTATGATGGATGGACTGTAATTAATGTGTATTTCAAGTCTCATGTTCAGTACTTAAGCATTGTAAGCCATTTTACTCATTTTTATTGCATTGGGAGAAGATTTGGTGCATTTTCCCCAAGGGTCGAAATTGTGACTTGGGAGTTGTTTTGGAAAGAGTCATAACAGCATGTGTAAATTGAACCATGATGCATATGAGACATTGAAAAGGTCCCTTACACATACCCATCCTCTGTTCATAAATTCAAGTGACTTTGGGATCATTTGTGAAGTAATTTCCGGCAATTACCCAGGGGGAATTGGAGCTCCAATTTGCTAGTAAAGACTCCTACTTTGAATAGAACATTAAACAAGTTTTAAGAAGTAATTTGGAGGTCACAAAACATACATGAGCATGATATTTAAGTTATATTATCATTCATGTACCTTCAGATAAAATTTCAAAGCATTTCGGTCAATTTGGAGGTCTAGACATCAAAACTAGTCAAGAGCCAAAATTGTGAAAAAATTGGAAAATTGGGCATTTTAATAAAATTCCAAAAAGGGGACATTACATCATGAAAATATAAGAGTAACTTTTATGAATCGGTAGAAGAGAAGCGACTGAAAGGTTGACTTCAACTTTCCACCGAATCATTTGGCTCTCTGTTCGATGCATGTTTTTCCATTGAGAGGTCAGCCCCGAGCTATGAATGAATCCTCTAGGAAAGGGGAACATAACACAAATATTTCATGCATAATTATTGTCATGACTCATGACAACTACTAGGATTCCCTGACGAATGAAGGTCTAGACTTAGCTATTATAGTTTTTATAGAAATATGGAATTGATAAGGTTGGGTTCTCATTAGAGCAAGTAAAATAGGCTCAACTCTTAATCTTTAAAAGTAGGCTCTTAAAGAAGCATGCGATTTGGCCCTTAAGGATTACAAATTTAGCTATTGAAAAAAACTAAATCACTATGGGGAACTTAGCTCAACACTTCAACACTGACCTAGATTATCATATATTCAATTACGATCTTTAATAACAATGAAGGACTTGATCCTCCATAAATGTAGTGCATATTTCATCAAATTAATAAATAAAGTTTAGGTTTAAATCATAAAGCTTGGCCTTAATGCACAGATTTCCAATGGTAGTTGCACCAGTCTCTATGTCATCAAGATCACATGATATATATGATAGTTATCTAAAGAAGAGAAAATGAAAAATGCAAGGTCAAACAGGCCAATCCTTAATTAATGACCTAAATTATGGAATGATTTCATATATTTATATTTCTTGTTGTAATGGATATTAATACTTTAATTCACATGCATCCAATGATCAAAATAGTAATTCTCAGTTAAACAAACAATTGTTTCTAGGTCGCTTATGTTTCTCAAGTAAGGCATTAACAAGTTTATGCTAATAAAATTCATGACACTTTTCACAATAGATGTTAAAATTATTTAGAGAAAGTCAATATTTAACCCACTATGAAATATGGAGGCCAACAAATAATACATTAATCAAGTAATCTTCTTCATGGAACAACAGACTACAAATTATAGACAATAACACAAGAAGGAGACATCTCTCACATTGGACTAAAAAAGAATAATACATATACTGTGTGAAAAGAGGTTCAATTTTCTCTATCCCTAGAGGTCCATACTCTTTATTATTAATAAAATGATATATATATATATAATGAAATGGGATTTCAACTCTCTCACTCTCTCATGTTTGTTGATTATATCTATATATAATCAACAAACATTCAAAGTCCAAAAAAATAAAGACTTTATCTCTTCAACGTTAAGTTGCACAGTAGACCCCAAAATTGATTATTCTCATAGAGTTGTTCCCACGGCCCTACCAGCATTGGTGGTTTCCCCCCCTTCTCTTCCAACGCAGATGAGGATATTCATAGAGAGTGGATCGACTTACAAGACGTTCGGTAGAGTTCAATTGTTTCTCCATCACTCCATGGATTCCATATATATGGACTGAAGATCCCCCTCCCAAAAGAGCGTGAATTTTTTTTTGAGTCGGTGTTCATGCTTTGGAAATTCCTAACCATCCCCGTAATTGTTTTTATTATTATTAATTTTAGCTAATTTTTAAACAACAGTTTGTCACCTTTCTCAATCTTTGTAATATTAATTTATAAAATACTTATTCCTTAAATTAATAAATGGTTCTATTAATTTATAAAATACTTCTTCCTTAAATTTATAAATGGTTCAACTAGTATATGCATATTATGATTATAGTTTGTCATTTACATATATGCATGATTAAGGATTTAAAAATATTACATACAGCGTGTTATACCATAGTAAAAATATTATGGTATAATATTGATTGCGCCGAGAGGTGCTCTACAGCTCAGTATGGGGGAGATGTTGTAACGTTACGTAATGTTATGTCGGCTATAAATGATGAAGAAAAAATAGAAAATTAAAAATAAAAACAACTAACAGCCTAGTATGGGGGAGATCTTGTAACGTTACGTAACGTTACGTAATGTTACATAACGTTACATAACGTTATGTAATGTTATGTCGGCTATAAATAATGAAGAAAAAACCAACAGGTTTCCTAACCCCCGATCCCACACTATGATAACCCAGTAGCAACTTTCCTTAGTTCAAATCTCTCAATCAATAGTGCAGTTTCACCATTTTCCTTTGAGTTTCCACCTCCTCATATCCTCGAGTTAACCCCCTCCTCGGTCTTTCTTCTTTTCTCAAAAAAAAATACTAAGTCTAATTCTTCCCAAAGAAAACCATCCCCCCTTCTCCTCCATGAGACCTTCCTTCAATATCCATTTTCCTCCTCACTTCATTCTTACTCCACCTCTTCCCTATAATGTTTTGGGACTATAAATCATTAATACCCTTACACAATTCAAGATTTTTAATAATGATTCAATATCGTTAACCGATTCATGGTTGTCTTGAGCAATTAAATAATTTAATGCTTAATTAAGTGGGTATACTTTGAGTTGACTTATGTTTATTTATTCCTAGAATTATTATTATTACTTGTTTGTTTACGAAACCTTTCATTTAAAGTGACTCAATGCACTGCTTCAATATTTAAATGTGTAGATAACATAATAATTACTTTGACTTTCATGGAGAGGATCTTTAGGTTCTTCTAACTTGATCCATTCTAATTCAATCATAATATTTTATTATTTTCAAAATAAAATTTAAATAATCATTTAAAATGGATAATATAATGATATTAAGTTACAATTTAGCTTTTCATTTAGTTAAACCTCTAACAATAAAAATGATAATAATATATATTTTATAAATCAATGCGCCGTGAGGCGCTCTACAGCCAAGTATGGGGTAGATCTTGTAACTTAACGTTATGTAATGTTATGTCGGCTATAAATAATGAAGAAAAAATAGAAAATTAAAAATAAAAACAACTATATAAACACAAAAAAAATCGTAAACTAAATAATAAACACTTCGCAACCTTGATGCAACAGGTAAGAATTTTAAATATACAATATACAATGTGGTGGCAAAGTGGGCGTCATGCATACATCCAAAGAGGAGGACATATAGTACACAACGGGAATCCACTAAGCAACGTTGGAAGCATGACCCAAGATGATATATTCAGAGAAACTAATAGACAAATTTCAATCAGCTGTATCCGATCAAATTATGCGTTCCTGCGCCATTTGTCTTGATGATTACCGGGAGTCAGTGGACGTTCTGCGGCTGCTGCCCATTTGTGGCCATATGTTCCATGTGGCCTGCATTGACCAATGGCTGGAACTTCACACAACATGCCCCATCTGCAGAGGTTCTCTTCAACACAGTACGCATTACAATTGATTCTTCAAGTTTCCAACAACTTACAGATGCAAAGGTTGGTTTTATATTTCTTCCGGTATAAAAAGGGAGATTTTATAGTTAGAGGATGAATAGTTTTGAATAGATATATTAAAGTTGAATAGAAAAAGAGTTTTTAATAGATGATTAAATTTTAATAACATTATTTTTAGTCTATCATATTTTAATCAAGATAATATTTGGTTTATTTTAAAAAAATTGTTAAAAAACTTTCTAAACTCTAACTCATTATAATTGTGGCAAATTACCATAAAGTTGTATTGTATTGTTATGAAACTCAAATCTAGTATAATAATTTTAAGATAATATGAATTGATACTAAAAATATATTAACCAACTTAAGAAATAATGAAAATGAATCCATGAACAGTCGATATTCTGCACTTCCTCATTGTATCATGACCATTGATTCAAGTCTTCTTTATTTTTTTTAAAGTTCAGATTGTAATGTATTAGTTTCAGTATGCTGATCTAAAATCCATCCATTCACAGATTTTACAGTAATTGGTTGAATTTTCTTCCTAACATACATGAACAAGATTAGTGTATATAATATTTATCTATTCCTATCAAAACTGCGTTTGTAGTTTGGCTCTTTCATTTATTAATTTGATGCGTATAATAATGTGCCAGAATCAACGCGTTGAAACCTTCCATCATCGTTGGTTATAATCTTCCATTCACAGATAAAAATTATGCCCTCGGATTAAACTTCCCAGGTATAATCTTTCACCAGTTTAATAAAATGAAAGCTTCTTTTAATAACCAGATTATATATCGTTTAGTGTACTTCTGCAGGTCTTGTGCATAATGGAGTTTTGTGACTATCCATAACATCTGGAAATGATCTTAATTGAGAAGATATTAAATGCAACTGTAAATATATATATAACTGTTAAAACGCAGCTATAATTGAAATTTATATGCTGTGAGAATTAAAATTTATATTAACTTTTTGTCTATCAAATATATATTTATATGTATATGTGAGAATTGAAATTTAAAATCTATATTAACTTTTTGCATATCAAATATATATTTATATATTTATATGCAGTTTTGAGAATTCAAATTTGTATGCTCTGAGAATTGAAACTTATATTAACTTTTTTTTTATCAAATATATATTTATATGTAGCTGCAAATATAAATAACAATGAATTGAGCATATATATATTTATATGGAGCTGTGAAAATTGAAATTTATATGTGGCCTGTGAGAATTGAAACTTATATTAACTTTTTTTCTATCAAATATATATTTATATGCAGCTATAACCAGCCTAGATCCAAATCATAGGCTCTATCAAGCTCTAAGAGGGATCAAATATCCCTAGGTGCAAACCTCTCCTCGAATATTTGATCCCTCTCGGTGCTTGATAGAGCCTATGATTTGGATCTACGCCGTTTTAAATGTTCAAAGAGATTGCTTTATATATATATATATATATATATATATATATATATATATATATAATAATTAAATCTATCTTTTAAAATGAACATTAAGGCTACTTCTTTGGTACTTTTGTTAGACAAAGGTTATAACACTAAGGTGATCGAGTAATCTTATTAGACTTATAATATTATTTAAATTTTCACTTAAAAAAATCAAAACTTATCTCAACTTACAAGGACACTTAAAATTCATTGGATTATCAGGAATAAATATTTTTTTTTCTAGTGCTTGAGGCACCAAGATGAACCTGGTCATCCAATTCATCATTTCTCAGTCATTCACTCTCTTCCTAGTGGATTCGTTCCCCAATCATTCATTCGAGTCTCCTAAATCTACCAAATAAAATTATAACTTAATAAATTCACATAACATTACTTACAGTGATTTACTGACATATCTTGAGCTTCTCGCCAATATCTTGTAGATTATACCTTTTATTTGTATTTCTATGAGAGAAGAATCGAGGTAGCAGAGGGGATGTTACATACTCCCCCCTTAAAGGTACACCATCCTCGGTGTTCATTCCCTTTAAGATTTGTTGTCGATTTCAAGTGTGTTTGCAACATCATTCTTCAATTATCTTTGTTTTCCTTGACATATTTTCTTTTATCTACTATGTTCCTTGTCTTTCTCAATCTGTTATTTTCACAAACATTACAAGCTATTTCCATCATTTATCACAAAACATATGCATAGACATGATCATTTCTTTAAATCAAGAGAAACCTAAATATAAACTTCTTTTGGAACATATTGTTCCTTCTCTTCATGACAACTCTTTAAAGAATAGTTTTACCCTCAAAGATGTACTTGCACCATCTGTTAGTGATACTTGACATATATTAAAACCATAATCTCTGAGAATTCATTCATGCATTTTCATTCCATGCGGCACATAGCTTTGTCACTTTTAAGATCGGAGTTCATACATTTTGTATGGAAGTGCTTTCTCAATCACCTTCCACTCCTTTCCACTTTGTTTCTCAACGTAAATAATTATATCGAACTAACATAACATGTTCATAATCAAACTTTTCTCACATATTCTAAAATATATATTTATTTAAAAACATTACCAATGCTAATGGAAACAATCCTTTTATCACATTTGTCATAGGAGGATTCATCGCTTATATCACTTTGTAGTCAATGTTTTATCCTTCATCATAACTTATTTCATAAAATACTAAAAGAAATATTCACACACATACCTATTATATGGCATTGATTTTCCAAGCATTTCTTAGATGAGGGTCATCTCCTCACAAAACTAATAGTTTGCATGCATACTTCCTCTTCTTATATATATTTTATTCATCTAACACAAGGTAAATAACCTTAATCAACCTTTTCATCAACCTTTTACAACTCTTAAGCATATCTTCTACAAAGAGCTTGAAAGCTCTCAAAGCCTGGAAGCTCTAACTTTACAAGGCTTGAAATCTCAAATAGCACAGAGTCTGAAAGCTCTGATTTTCCCAATCCTAAAAGATCAAATATCATAGAGCTTGAAATCTCCAATTTTTCCTGAGCTTGGAAGCTCAAATATCATAGATCTTGAAAGATCCAATTTTTCCTAAGACTGGAAGATCAACACCAAGTACTTAATCAATCATCCAATACAAGAGGAATTTTACTTTTCTTTTGCTATAGACTTGGTCAAAAGTTCAAGGGTTTTTTTTTTCTATATTTATTAATTCAAATCTATGTTCTCTTGTTGAACCACATTTTTTTATTATCCAATTCCTCCAGAATTTAGATTTAACCTATTCATCTTTACTATTCAAGTGCCACTGAAATGTGCAGGAAGTTACTACCTATATCCTAAAAGCTCACAGATCCTGATAGATCTAGTTCCATAGAGTTTGATGACTCTACATTTCCATAGAGTTTGATAACCCTCAAATTGCCTAGAGACCGATAGGTCACATTTATCATAGATCTTGATATCTCAGTTTCAGCAGAGCTTAGAAGCTCTTATTTATTTATTTTTTCAAAAGGGAATGGTTTTTTCCCCTTATGCGTGCTTTTTATTTTCCTAGTAATTTCTTGTATAGTAACTACTTTACCCACATTTGTCACTTGTCCGTGTAGGGATGAGTAAAAGATTAACAATTAACTTAAATAAGAGTTCAGACAATTCACAACATGGTTACTCATAACCGTAAAATAATTTAATTAAAATTACTGAGTAAGTAATTATTTACATGTCCGTCTTATTAATTTAACATTTAATGTAGAAAGTTTTCTTAAAATTTTAAGAGCCTTATAACCTAAGGCACCCCCATGATTAGCTCAAAATTTTAATAATCAATTTTTATTAGTCTTTGGTTGTATTAAATTTATTTTTCTTATTTCAAGTTTTCATACATTCATATTTAGTTCTTAAGTTATGGTCTTATTGGAACTATTGTAGCTCATTACTTGAAATAACCACAAAGCATTGCTAGCCACAATGACATATATTTAATATTTTTTCAAAAAGAAACATTGAATACATGAAATATCATAATCATTATTCATTATACTCGATGTTATGAAGCCTACCAGCTCCAAATCAAACCAAATAAATCCTAATTCAATCATCATCCTTGATGCTCCATATTTCTTAGTTCTTAACATCAAGTAACATGCACCCAAGTGCCTAGGACTTTTATTAACAAAGGTACGCACCACATCTTCTAATCATCACATTATGATACCATTAGTATCTTGCATAAGACATGTAAAACATTCTAACAAGTCTCGATTTTCATTTTCTATCCTTTGTGAATCAATTGTCTTATCATAGATATGCCATTTACACAACTGGTCATTCCCATAAATTTTACAGTTTCTATATTCAAGTACTTCAATAGAAATTTCCAAATCTATTGATTTTATTTCCTATTACTTTCCTTATAAAGTATATTCTTGGCATATGGAGTTATCTAAACTATGTTTCTCCAGAAATGCAATTGAATAAACAGATGATAACATCTTACTAACCTTTCATAATAATAAAGTAATCATACTCATTAAATAAGTTACCTTTTCCCGTCAAGGAATTTATCTTTTTCTTTTGAATACATTATCAATTTCCATTTGGTAATGCTTCTTGCAACCATGTGTACTTGCATACTTTACTCACAACTTCTTGCTAGAAATTATTTGCATCATAATCTCATAAAGAAAACTATAAAATATAATAGAAAGATACTATTTTGAATGCCAATAAACTCTTATTGCAACAAGGTGTTCTTTTACATAATCTCAATGCACTACTTTCTCAAAATATTAGTGGTAACTACATTTGCATGTACCTTTGACTTACTTGCACCTTAAGCAAAATTCACACCTTACTTTCTATAAGCTTGAATTTACATTAAAATTTTAGTGCTACCACTAAATTTACTTTACCATGTATTCTATCAACATCCTTGACTCGATGTATTAGTGCCATGCACTTAACCTTTCGAGCAAAATTCTCAACAAGTTATAGATAGACTTGCATGTAAAATAGCACAAGCATTTCTTTGCATAGGTACGCCAATTTAAGCTACAACTAGCATGGTAACGTATTCACAAATATTTACAATAAAATGAAATCAAACATATCACATTGTCTAACTTCAAACAAACTTCACTCTTCATGCATTTATTTAATAATTTGAGTTTATGCAATCTAGCTTAGATGCATACAAGAATATGAATATAGGAAACACGGTTTATGTATTTTAACGGTCATAACATTAGGCTATATCCTTTCTATAGCATGCATTCCAATAAGTCAAACAAAATCTTCCATTCAAACAATTGTTTCTTCATAAAGTAAACAACATACCTATACGTATCTGAGTCCATTAGGCCCTAGTATTGTTAACCTTGCTCTGATACCATTTGTAACATACCCAATTTATTCATTACTATTTTGGGAAAAAGGTATAATTTTTTTTCTAACATCATCCTTACACTAAATCGTTATCCTCATTATCAATATGTTTATATCCATGGAAACCATATTCTCAATACTAAAACTCTAAACTTCTATCAACTTAAATATATTCAATTAACATACAATATGATAGTACTTCATACTTACAAAGTACTAGTTCATCTTAAGATAACTATTGTATTCTACGAGTTTAAATCCACTATCATTCTTGTAGTGGAGCTCTAAAGCATGAGATCTATTGTTTCTTTACTACAAAGACTTATCCTCACACAAAAACATATGGTATAGTTTAATCTAATTATTTTTGTTCTTACATCAACAACATTATTAATACTTGATTACTTTAAGTCATTAAACATGAGGAATAAAGACAATAAGACATAAATACATTTACAGTTAAGATTAAATATCTAACCAACACTTTCTTGATAGATAATAGCCATTAGATAAACATATAACCATTTTTCATAATCATTTAGAACATATTAACAAATTTTGTCAAGTATGCTACATTCTCATATGAATTTAGAATAAGTATAAGCTTATATCCATTCTAGTAACTCTTTATATCCAAAATATGTTTTTAGAGAATTTAACATCAATTAACAATAATATCATGACAACAGAAGAGTAACTTATTTGACACAGTAGAAGAGCGACGAATGAAGACTTGAATTCAACTTTCCACCCAGTTGTTTGGTTCTCTGTTCGGCATATGTTTTTCCTTTGAGAGGCCACCCTTGAGCTAGGCATGAATCCACTAGGACGGGGGAACATAACATAAATATTTCATGCATAATTATGGTCGTGACTCGCGACCACTAGTGGGATTCCTTGATGAAAGAAGGTCTAGGGTTAGCTACTTTAGTTTTATATAAATATTGAATTAATAAGGCTTGGTTCTCATTAGAGCAAGTAAAATAGGATCAACTCTTAATATTTAAAACTAGGCTCTTAAAGAAACATAGAATTTGGCTCTTGAATATTACAAATTTAACTATTGAAACTAAACTAAATGACTCTCAGGAATTTATCTCAACACTTCAACACCGATGTAGATTCTCATATATTCATTTACAATCTTCAATAACAATGAAGGACTTGGTCCTTTGTAAATGTAGTGCAAAATTCATCAAATTAATAAGTAAAGTGTAGACTTAAAACATAAAGCTTGGCCTTAATGCACAAATTTCCAATGGTAGTTGCACTAATCTCTAGGTCACGAAGATCTCATGATCTATATGATAGTTATCTGAAGAAGAGAAAATACAAAATGTAAGGTCAAATATGCCAATCCTTAATTAATGACTGAAATTATTGAACCATTTCATATCTTTCTATTTCATGTTGCAAGGGATATTAACACATACAATCGATACACTAATTCTTGGTTAAACACATGATTGTTTTTTTCCAGGTCTCTTATGTTTCTTAGGCAAGGGATTAGCAAGTTTTTGAGAATAAGATTAATGCCACCTTTCACAATAGATTTTATAATTATTCATAGAAATCCAATATTCAACACACTATGAAATATGAAGGCAAAAAAAGAATATATTGATCAAATAATCTTCTTTGTGGCATAATAGACAACAAATTATAGACAATAACATAGGAAAGCAACATATCCCACATGAGCCTAAAGGACAATAATACATATATTGTGTGAGTAGAGGTTCGATTTTCTCTATTCCATAAAGCCATACATATACATATGTATATATACATGTATATATATACATATATATACACATATGTATGTGTATGTACATATATACATGCATACATATACATACATACATTTAAGCTTTATAACTCATAATACAAATACAATTCAAATAAAGGATTCACCAATGCTTTCCCAACAAAAATAAATAAAAACAATAATTTTGGAGAGAATTATGTGAGATGGGTTTCATCCCTCTCATGCATAATAATAGAGAACAAAAATAAATGAAAACACACACCCGTTTATATTTCCCCCAAAAACAACACGCTCAACCCATCGCTTGTATAGAATTCATGGTTGGAACAAGACAAATATAAATATAATCCACAAACATTCAAAGGACAAAAAATAAAGACTTATCTCTTTAATGTTAAGTTGCACTGTAGACGGTCCCAGAATTGATTCTTCTCATACAGTTGTTCTCATGGATTTGCCCGCATTAGTGGTTTCCCCTACCTTCTCTTCCAACGTAGAGGAAGATATTCATAGAGAGTGGATCGAATCACAAATCATCCTGTAGAGTTCAATTGTTCTCCATCACTCTGTGGATTCAATAGGTATGGAGTGAAGATCTCCCTCCCAAAATAGTGTGATCCCCCTTTCTTGAAGTTGTTGGTCATGTTCTGGAAATTCCTAACCATCCTCATAACTCCTTTTTTATTATTAATTTTAGCTAATTTTCAAACAATAGTTTGTCGATTTTGTCAACCTTTGTATTATTAATTTATAAAATACTTAGTCCTTAAATTAATAAATGGTTTAACTAGTACGTACATATTATGATAATAACTTGTTATTTACATACTTACATATATGCATGATTAAGGATTTATGTTCATAATAAAAATATTATGGTATAATGATTCATTTAAATGGCTAAAGATCGCCCCACATACACACAAAGAAACAATTAAGGCAATTAAATCCGTCTTTTAAAATTAACATTAACACTACTTCTTTGGTATTTTTTTCAGAAGAAGGTTATAAAAACAAGTGAAATAGCAGCAAGGCTGCTTATACCTGCCTCTTAGAAATATTTTATTGTGATATTGTATATAGTTTAAAGCTAAAAGTTAAAGAAATTATGAAACATTCAAACTTGAAACAATGTATTACTTGTTGCCATGGTACTTATATTTCTATGTGAGATTACTTGTTGTTTATAGGTTGTTGCATTACTTGTTACTTCTTGTAACTGTCATTGTTTAAAAATCATAGTCTAAAGTTTGTGGTAAATGCTTTACACCAAAGTTCAAACTCCTATTCAGAAGCATGCAATAGAATTTGTATTTTTCCATGATTTGGTCTCTAATATTTTAAAAATTAAAAAAACTTACATTTATTGTTATCGCTCAACAAGGCCTTTCTCAGGGTGTTTCCTGTAACCTTGCCTGCATAAAGATATTGCTAAATGTATAGTGTGATTTTATATGCAATACAAGGTAAGTTCGAAGAAGGGGCTACTCACCAATTTGAACAATTCGGTGAAGCTAAGTAATGGTATTTATGAAGATTTCTTTCCACCAAATACATTGAAACTCATGTTATACCATCGCTTTTGTCAAATCACAACAATTAACACCAAGTTTTGCAGCTAAGTTGCACACTTAGCTAACACGCCCTTCCACATGTGTCATGCAATGTAATTAATCACTAAATTATTGCACCTATGTTGCACACTTAGCTAATGCGACTTAGTTTTATATTGGCAGAATATAACTAATGCTCATGCTTACAAACTATTTTATAACAAACTAATGGTGACTCTTCCTCTATTGTATTATAACCTTGTTTATAAATGTTTTCATCCTTAGCTTAGCCTCTCTATGTTGTATAGCATGATTCCTAACCTTGTTTGGCACAAAGAAATGTATTATAGTTGTTTCGCATAATTGATGCATCGTAAGTCGTTAAGGTTTATTTATCATATATGTGAGCATCATATTTAATATTTGTGTAAGTGTTCCCATGGCTTTATAGCTAAGACTATTGGATTACTTAACACCCTTTCAACAAATAATTGTTCCATTTACAAACATATGACACCATTTGGACACCATTTCTATTAACTCCTCATGTAGTATTTATTTAATGCATAATCATGGACATGGTTCGAGTGTTAATATAATTTATTGTTGGGGTGGAGCCCTAGCATAGTCTCTTAATGAAAATCGAGGTCAACACTTTGGTGGTGGCATATGGTAACTTTGGTTTACTAACAACCATGTCTTTGTTTTGATGGTGACTTTATGGAACTTCCACCATGTCTACACTGCTCCATGTGATGGAATTAACTTACGCCAACCGTCAGCAGAGTGGGGACACGTGTTTAACATGCACGTTGGATTCCAAGATGGATACTGTATTTCATTTTTTCTACCTTCCTCGATTAGGAACAATCAGGATTTCGCTTTTCAATTGTTAATGGGACTACCAAACTGATTATCGAGTTTTTCTTTGGCTCAGCCATGCCCCATCTTGGCTCTTTGGGTTTCAGTTTGTTACAGCTGGTTTGGCAGCTAAGAAAGGACCCTAGTGAAAGTTTTTTTGAGAGCGTGATGTGAACTCAGAAAGGACTTACCCCTTCAGAGTTCGACTTACCTTTTTCTGTTAGTGTTTTCTAGTTACCACTGTACAGTTGGGTTCCTCTTCTCTGCGAGGTTGTGAACATGAAGGCAGAAGCATTGAACCCCATTAGTGCAATGCTCAATGCTACTAAGGTTAAATTAGTTTGAGTTTCATTATTAGTGTTCATTATGCATCATTTGTTTATTGATTACAGTTTCTAACTCTGAATCATTTTTAAAGTGTGAAGGTCTTACCCAGTTTCGAAATGTGGTCGCTTGCTTGGTGGGAGGTTTTGGGCTTCAACTTTCACTGGTAAGAAACCAAACTCGGTTCTAATCCCAAGGAATTGTGTGTCATGCAGTGTGCCTCTCTCCACTAGGTACCATCCGGCCAAGGTCTATGTCATAGAATTCAGACGAATTTCGGTTTTTCATTTTCGGTTTGGCAAGCTCCATGAGTTAACCATCTTATGTGGACTCTGCGTTCCCCATTTTACCCTCTCTTTCTCCGATGGCAAATCCCACTATTGCAGTGGTAGCAGCTATGCTGTGCATAACTTTATTTCAAAGATCTAATAACATCTTCAAATAGTTTATTTTTCCCGGTCACATGAGTGCCATTTAGTTTAATTTAGATTTAGTTATGGGTTTTGTATAATAAATGGATGGCGTTAACAAAAACCATTTTATCATAAGCCATGAGAGATTTTGGACAGAGAATGAACCGCCCCAATTGACAAATACATCTAGTAAGTAGGCAATCCCTGAAACATTTTTATAATCGAATAATTATCATAATTATCTATATATATATATATATATATATATATTGTTTATTTCGAATTTGAAACCACTGCCATAAAATGTCATCAATTTGAATAGTATATTTGTCTCATCCTCATACAATCTAGACAAATCATAGACATAAGTCCACCTCTTTATTTTAAAATATAATTGATGTAAAAATTAAATTTTGTTCCTTGATTTAAATAAATCACTAAAATATTAAAATTTTGGATAAAGATAAATTATTTTTTAAATAGAATAAATCTAATTACAAAATATGGATAGTTTAAATTAAATTACAAAATATGAATTGTAATATATATTAAAATTTTTGGACAAAGATAAATTGGTTTTCAAATAGAATAAATCTAATTAGAAAATATGGATAGTTTGAATTAAATTACAAAATATGAATTGTGTTATATTAAAGATTTAGTACGCTTTTTTATTTGAGATTTGAGATGGATTATAATTTATGCTTTTTCATTTATAGAGTTTAGACAAGTAAGACAAATATATTTATCAAGATTGATTTTAAGAAAAATTCAAAATTGAAAATATAAAAATATAAAAATAAACCATGTATAAATATATATATTTTTAAACTAAAAAATATAAATATAACAATTATTTTTGATATTATTTAAAAAGATATATATTTTTAAACTAATAAATACAAATATGACAATTTGTTTTTTTTTATATTATTTAAAAATTGCAGTAAAACCTACGTTAAGTATTGTGTCCTATCATTAAAACCATATATACATTTTATCTCGAAAAAAATCAGGTAAATGGAATATAGCAATTATTTATTGATTTATTGCACATTTGATCTCGAAAAAATTGGGAAGTGGAATATAACAGTTATTTATTGATTTATTGCAGAAGGAAACAAGACAGCACCCGTGAGTCGTGACTATTGTTCAGGTTCCTCATATGATCAATCATAGACGTTTGACTTCGAAATTCACAACGCCACAGTGATAGTGTCTCTCTTATCGTGATTTATTCCATGACTGAGAAGCTGCACCACCAAAATCCGCAATTTAATCATTAAGCACAATGGCAAATTTATTAAAAAAAAAGACGAGAAATGCTAAGTTTATCTCAGAAGCCATTTGAAACCAGGAAGCAATGGATTTAGTACCTTGAGTGGAAAGCATCCAGTTGCTATCTTGACTGATAGCCCAGAAGAAATAACCCAACAGATGCCTCCGTTTAGCGAACAAAATCTTTGCTGCCACAGATTCTTTGTTGTCGTAACCAACCCAGATCAGATCTGAAGAATATGAGTAGGCTGACATGGTTTTCTTGTCGAAGACCTCTGTTGCATTTTTCTCTTTAATGAAGTCTCTGATCTCAGAGAAGAACATAATTCCTATTTCGGCACTCAGGTTTTTCTTGGGACGGGCAGCCACGGCGGGGGCTCCAATCCCCGTCTGGTTGAGGCTTTTCAGTATCCAAGAACGCCCATAGAGCGGCATTCCCATCACAACTTTGTGGGAGGGAACTCCAAAGTCGAGCCACGATCCAATTCCGAAGCTAGTGCTGATGTTGGAGGACGGATCATACAGGGCTGCGTGAGCTCCAATTGCAGAAGTGTCCCAGGAGCCGTGATAGTCGAAGCACATTGCGTTCACCCAGTCCAAATTTTTGGCAATGGATTTCACCGGGTATGCCCTGTTCTCGACCGATAGGAAGAAATGCTGCGCAAAATAGATGGCTGCTGTAAGGAGGAGCCGAGGAAAACCCAAAGCCTTGGATTCCGAGTCAATGGCACGCCTCCACTTAGCGAAAAGCTTGCCTAAGTGCTTCATCTCCACCGCGGTTTGGGGAAACTCCCAGTCGAGGTCAAGGCCGTGAAAACCGTATTTTCTGGCCATGGTGATCGTTGAATTTATGAACACCTTGCGGTGGGAGGTGTTGTTGGCCATTAAAGCAAAGGTAGTGGCATTCGACCCCCCGCCGCTGATTGAAATGAGTGTGTTGAGAGAGGGGTTTTTCTTCAGCAGAGTCGGGGTGAATTCTGCGGGGTCGTCAGTGGCAGGGAATTCCATCTGGAATGTCTGGTCGTTTAAGTTTGCAAAAGTGTAGAATATGTGCGTGAACAGGGTTGCATCAATGGAGGATGGAGGCGTGAAAGAGGCTGTGTAAGATGGCCAGTATGCTGCCTTCACGCCAAACCTTTTTCCGTCAATGGATATAATTTTTATTTTTTTAATTTTAATATTATGACGTCATGTGGACACATGTCAACCCAAATCCAGATACCAAATCTCAAGGCTAACATCACTTCCTATCCACCAATCAGCTGTTGACAAAAATTGCTTTTTAACAAAATTAAAAAAAATATTTTACAAACCCCTAAGTCTCACTTTGCAAAACAGCTTTTGATTTTTTAAAACTGCCTCAAAAGGCACCAAGTAATAGCAAAGTCAAAGCAAAGTCAAACCTGATCGATTACAATATACCTGCCTGAGGCAGGTATAATAAGGTGATCGCTTAATCTTATTAAACATAGTATTATTAAATTTTTGAATTAAAAAAATCAAGACTTATCTCAGCTTATAAGGGTGCTTAAAAGTGTTTAGATTATTGGGAATAGTTATTTCTTTTTTGAGTGCTCATGGATTCATGCCCCTCCCTAGTGGATTCATGCCCCAATCATTCAGTTGATTCAATCCCTTCAGTATCCTAAGTCTACCAAATAAAATTACAATTTAGTAAATTCAAATAACATTACTTACAGCGATTTACCATCATAACTTGAGCTTCTTTCCAAGATATTGTAGATTGTACCTTTTATTTCTATTTCTATGACAGAATAATCATGGTAGCAAAGGGAATGTTACAATAGAACATCAATAATATGAAAAGACAGTAGGCTGGACAAGAATTGCTCCTCATACATTAGACATATAGCTTTGATTGGTGAATGAAACAATAGAATGAACAAAATAGAGATGTAAGGTACTATTGTGAGTAAATTCTCTAGGTAGACGAAAAGTGTATTGAGCAATTAAAAATTCAATAGTTAAAATATAATGTAATTGCATGAACACATTGTTATTAGGAGGACAACATAATTTATATACCATATAACATATCATGAACATATATACATCTCATGAACATACATGACATCTCATGACCCATGAAATGGAACAAAGGGGTTTCCTTAGAGGGATTTTATTACATCAAGACTTGTAACTGCATAGCAATATGGAAATGATGTGGATATAGAAGAATGCTGCAAAAAACATGGAGAAAACATAGACTGATAGAAGAGAAAGTATACATATGAGTAGCCAAAAATGATCAAAATCCATTACATTGTCTTGAATAATCTCTTTTAACCAATCAATCCTAGGAGGAGTTACATGATACTCATGAAAAAAGTTGATCCTTCTTCTGTCATATTTCTGCTCCATTATATTGTTGGTAACCATTTACCACCTCTTGTTCTTGGTGTAACAACTATCTATTGGATGCTTTTTGTTGCCAATGTAACTAACACCTTGCTGGGTTGGACTATTGTTACGACTACTAAGTGGAATGTGAAAATGATTCCCATGGGGCCCCTTATGGTATTGCCAACAAGGCTGGTTCTGCTGGAGACTCTAAAAGTGTATTTTGCAATTTATTTCCAAGATTTCCCCATTGGCTATTCATACCCTTTCATCCCCCTATATATATATGTATATGTATATAATTATGTAAGGAGGGATTAATTAGGATGGGGTAGGACATTAAAAAGGACATGTAGATGTTCCAGTAGTTAAAAGTATTGTTTGAGCCTATGCACGGTTGTTTTTCCTTTGAGGATCCCCTCTAGGTAATCAAATTTAAGGTCATTATTTTACAATATCAAATCATTCTATCATAGTTCTCTTTTGGGTAAAGATCCCCATTTCCATACCAAAGGGATGGGATCCCCTATCTCAAAATATCATCAAAAACATATTCAAAGGAGGAATCATCTCTAGCATATTGATATTCTTTATTTCGGGATATGTGAGCCAAGTTCTTCTTGGTTATTACTCTTGATGCCTCCATGACAGTTTTTTGTTTTGTCCCTTAGCCATGTTTCCTTCAACTCCTGACTTGTCTTGGAGTTAAAAATATCAATCACAACATGAGAAATTTATGGCTTGTTCTCCACTTCAATGAATGCCCTTTTGACATATTGTGTAGAATTTGTGGCCAGCATCCACTCATCATGTACAACTGCAAAACACTTCCAATGCTTGGTAAGAGTGATAGCTATTTCATCCTATATCAATTGCTTTTCTCCTTTTAGAATGAGCTTTCTTGTCAACCTTTTGGTGAGTCCATCAACTTCCTTCTGCAACTTTATCTTCGTTTCTTGCAAATTTTTTAGAATTGCCTCTCTTTTGATAGAAAATTCATGACGTATTTGAACTTATTCTCCCTTTTTTCTTAGATCATCTTTAATGTTGCTTAGCTCAACTTCTTTCAGATTCATATTAGCAAGTGTTGCAATTAGCTGATCAGTTGGGTTAATTGGGGATGGAATCTCCCTTAGAAGTTGTTAGAATTAAGTTTTCAAGATTTAGATCACTACTTCCATATTCTAGTTTTTCTTTGTATTTATGTACTTTATTGGACATTTGATCTTTCTCTTCTTGTACGACCAACAATTCAAGAGTTTGAACATGCTATGTTGCTCGAAAATTCAATTTATTTTTAAGTATTTTAATTTAATTATCATTTTCTTTTAGTAGGGATTGAGAAGGAGTAGCATTTTTTGGATCCACTCTTAGTTTTACCACTTTTGTTATGGCTTAGTTATTCTTAATAACTTGAATTTGGTAGAAACTTTTTATTGGTTTAGTTTCCTCTCTATTTTTTCATTGTGTTTTGAAGTTTGTTTACAGTCATTGTATATATAGTACATATCTAGATATAACCTCTCTAGTTTTTCGATGCACTCCATCTTATAAGTTGGGATTAAGGAATCCAAGTCAAAAGTGACTTGAGTGTCCTTGTAGGTGGCACATGTATTTATCCCTCTAGTGACTATAGGCTCAAGGATAACCATTTTAAATGTTCCTTGTTTCAAGTCAACAACATATAACATTTTGGATTGTTCTCCTTTTGAGACGTGGGAATTGGGATACAAAACTATTTTTAACTGAACATTTTGAGTCTTTATCCTTAAGTAATGAGCAAAAGTATTTCCTTAGTATTTTGACTACCTGATGTACTATTGGAGATTTTTGTTGTGAAGAAGAATCCTATAACTGTGGTCATTGAGTTTTGGGAAAATTTTCAAAGGAAAATACATGTCTTCTTTATGAACTGCCTTGTTCCTGATGCTAAACTATTATTCCCTTCTGCTCATTTTTTTCCTTCTTTGTGCTTAGTTGGTATTCACTAGATTATTCCAATTATACATCTGAATGAACTTCAATGAATGAACTTTTGGCACCTCTTCCTATTTTTTTAGGAGTAGGAACTACCTGGGAATTTTCCTAGATGCAAGTGTAATATCTTAGTCGCATCCTCCCATTTGTCCATATTGGCTATCTTGTCCAAATGATCATCGGGATGGTGAATGTATCCTGATAGATCCACCTTTTTCATTTTTGATGATATGATCGCATGGGGTTCATACATCCAGTTTGATCCTAAGGGGAAATTTAGATTGGTCAACAAGCCTTCGATTATGGATTGAGTTGTTATGTATTTAACCAGGAAAGGCCTAACTTCTTTTGGGAGCTTAAAAGCGATCACACTTTTGTTCTTGAAAAATATATATAGTCAGAGTGAAATCTCTAGCTAATGTATTCTAGGGAAAATATTACAATGTTAAAAATGCATAGAGCTGGTAAGGTGGTAGTTATGACCCATATACCATGATTTTAGTACAACTTTCATATATGAACTAGTCCCCTAATAAGGAATCAATACTTAATTGGAGTAATTTTTTGCACTCAAGAAACAGTATGGGAGGAGGACATCCACACAACAAGGAGTATATCATAGACATGACACTATTTCAAATATCATGAAATCCCTCATTATTAAATTGGGCTTGTGCCACTTTTAGGTCAACTAATTTGAATGACTCTTTGTTCTAGTACATGATCATGTATAATGTGTAGGACCGATATCTAAAATAAGTCATAATTGGATAAATATGTAGTTGATCATGTATCATCTCATATAGGAAAAGGGAAAACCCAAACTTAGCAGTTGGTGCTCCTGTAGAGGGATTGATGGAAAATAAGAAACCCAACATAGTGTGATCAATTACCTTTTCATGATTGTATCCTGGGAATTGTCATATAATTTCCATTGTCATCTTAGCCACTTCTAATAATGTTTCTAACTTGTAAAGAATAGACCCTAAGGAAAATTCGATGTTAGCAATATCAGTGAAGAATTGGTACCTTTCCTCTTGGATTAGATCTTGAAACTTATAGATAAGAGAATCCTCATAAAATTTGTATAAGGTATGGTGTTCCCATGAATATGGGTAACACTTTTTGGCAAGAAGATGGAATGATCATGTTAAAAAACTACCTTGATTAAGCTTTTTACATGTCCTTGATTGATCTTTAAAAAGACTAATCGAGGGCTTAACCAAATGCTCGATCAAAATATTATAAAATGATCATTTGAGTGTTCATAAAACTCTTTATCAAGCTACGTAGATCAATCAAGTATTTTGATAACCCTTGATCAAGATTTCAAAGCTCTATTGAGTGGTTGAGTATGATAAAAAATTTAAAACAAAAGGCCATGAAATATTTCCTCCCTATAGATTTTAAAAGCTTGACTGAGCTTAGAAGCTTGATTAATCTCCTTTGACATCTCATTTGAGCACCTACAACAGTTATGAATATAAAACAACAATATACCGTGGATTATTTCACTATGTCTATTGCATAGAATCTTGATGACCACGCCTTATTTCACTGCATTTGTTGCATAAAAGCTTGACCAAGGACTAGTAGAGAGGGGTTATAAATATAATAGAAGAGTAATTAATGTTTGTATATGCGACTAAAATCATGGAAAATATGGAGAAGGGTCCTTTGGTTCTTATTCCTTTCTTGTTATTAAGAGGCAATAAATAAAGGACCCTTATCCCCATTTTTCATGATTTGAGTCACATTCATAACTCCAATTACTCTGCAACCTATGGGTGCATCCATGGTGGTGGGTTACAACTTTTGTAAGGAAATTTTGGAAAACAAAAAATGTACCTCGATCAAGGTCTCAAAACCTCGATCAAGGGTTTAACAAATGCTCGATCGAGGTTTTATTAAACCCTCAATCGAGCTTTCGCTAAACCCTCCATTGAGGTGTTGAAACCTCGAGCAGCTGCACCCTATTTTTTGCATTTTCTTCACAGATCACATGTACCTCAATTGAGCTCCAATGCATCCCACATACCTCAACCAAGCTACAACACAAGCCACAACCATACCCTACCTTTCACCACGATGTCGGAGCAGAGATGTAACACCCAAACCTTGTTTTTTGAAATTTAAATGGAATTTTTTTTTTTTCAAAGTTTTAAAAATTTTAGGTTAAAATTAATAAAAAAACATTGTTATACATGTTTTTAGTTTTTTTTTTGTTTGATATGTTTTAAATGTGTTCCGGCAAGCATAAATGTTGTCGGATTTTTATAAAATTGTAATTAAAATTTGTTATTTTTTTGTTTTATATATATTTTGTCAACCGATAGCATTTATGCTACCATTTTAATTTTTAAATGTGTGCCCGGCAAGTAGAAATGAAGCCCAATTTTGTTCAATCCTCCGATAATACACAGAGAATTGAAAAAAATACATAAGACACCAAGTAAACAAAACCTATATGAACCATAGAGACAATTAATCAACCCTAGACCCGAGACAAAACATTAGTTTTTTATAAAATTTTAATTCAAATTTGTTAAATTTAAATATTAAATTTATAGTTTGTATAAATATTTCTATCAACCGACAGTGTTTATGCTGCGAGTTTAATTTTGAATGTGTGTTGGAGAAACAAAAATGCTGCCCAATTTTTTTCAATCCTTCAAGAATACACAGAGGATTGGGAAAAATNATATATTAACTATTTAATTAAAATAAATTATAGTTATAATTAAAATATTCTATCAATTCATATTTATATTTCTTATAAATATTTTTTTCATAATAAAATATTATATGTATGTTTTGATTTATTAATTGACACATTTTTATTTTTGTTTATTGAAAAGTATATCTATGTATTTTTGTTTTTTGAAGCTCAAACACAAGTATTATGAAAATGTGGGTCATTTTTTTTTTTTACTTTTTAAAGGAAAAACATAATAATAAATAAGTGTATAAATTTGGATTTTAATTTATAAAAAGTGTAATTATATATTTTTGGATTTATTAAGAAAAATTAAATAAAAAGATTAATGAAGTATATAAGATTTGATTTTAAATTATGAAAATATAGAAGTATTTTTTAAATTAAAAAAAAAATCAATTTAAAAAATTAATAGAAATTCGTGATTTAAATATTTTTAAAGAATATCAAATTAAAAAATTAATAGAAATCCATAATTTTTGATAAAATTATATTTTTGATATTTTTTAGGAAAAATATATAGATTCATATTCAACAATTTTAAAATTATAAATTATAAATTTAGAATATATTAAAATAATAGTAAAAGATATTAATAATAAAATATATAAATTTATACATTAAATTATGGAAAACTGGAATTATAATTTAATTTAAAAAATCAATGAAAGAATTAATTAAAGACCTAAGTTGTGACTTTAAATCATGAAAACATTGAAATTATATTTATTTAAAATTTACTTAAAAAGTTGAAATGAAATAATTAACCTACTATATTAATTCGAATATAAGTTTTCATTTGTAAAGATAAAATAAATGATATAATTATAATTTCACAAATTAATTTAAAAATATCATTATATTTTTAAAATGTATATAAATTAATTTACAGAATTATAATTTTAAAAATTAGTTTAAAATTATAATTTTTTTTAAATGTTTATGAAAGAGTTAATGAAATATTTAAATTTAAATTTTAGAAAATTAAATTAATATTTTAAAGATTTTTCAAAAGAAAATG
The DNA here is from genome assembly GCA_001517045.1 of Pseudotsuga menziesii. Classification (NCBI taxonomy): domain Eukaryota; kingdom Viridiplantae; phylum Streptophyta; class Pinopsida; order Pinales; family Pinaceae; genus Pseudotsuga; species Pseudotsuga menziesii. The sequence goes on along the minus strand of LPNX010269280.1, from coordinate 67,982 downwards.
AAACTATTAATAAAATATATAAGTTTTGATTTGAAATTGTAGAGAAGTGGAACTATATCTTTTTGTTTTAAGAAAACTCAAATGAGAGTATTGTCAAGATGGAAGGAATCACTAATATATTTGAAAGAAAACCTAATGAAGCATACCAATTAGGAATTAAAGAATAATTTATCAAAATATATAGATAATATATTGAAGAAAAATATTTATTTTTTTTATATATATTTCACTTATTTAATTATAAATTTACATAATTATGAATATCAATCCATAATTATCAAATTTGATAGAATCATACTAATTATTAAGTTTAATATGGTTCACTTGATAAACTAATTCACAATGGAATGACCTTGCTGGTAGACACAATCTCTAGCATCTTGTAACAAACATACATTCCACCAAAAACAATCCAAAGGAAACCAACATTCCCTATGTAGGTCAAAACAAGACTAAAGCACATGGCATGACTGAGATACATATGACAATCTTCAAAAACTATAAAAAAAATGAGGACTAAGACCATCCCAAAACGAGTCTGTCCAAAAAAATCCTCGAAACAAATCCATAGCAGAAAAACAATGATATGAGTTTTCAAATAAACTGAGAGCCCAACAACCTAATAGATAAGTAGGGATCATTCATCAATCTTCTCAAAATCAAGCATCTATGGAAAATAAAGAATTCCTTCTCGGGAGCCCATAACTCTTTAGATAGTTGGTTTGGTAGCTTGTTGAAGGTTCTATAAATGTGGGGAAATGTAAGAGCTGGAAAAAGAGACTTCATAACCTCATTTTTATCACACTAATGTTTTAATATGACCACCTTGAGAAAAGATCTCTTCTTTACCCAATCCACAACAATTTTTGAAACTGAATAAATATGCAAAGAGGTGAAGTTTTTATGTTGAACAAACCAAAGAAGGGCCAACAATGCTATCAATTCATCTCGAGTGTTTCGAACCAACACCACATCCCTTCCACAGAAGGAAATCATGTCTTTTTAAAAATTTGATGACCATTCCACACCCACCCTTCTCTGAATTGGAAGCTCCATCAAAGAATCCTAAGACACCTTACTCAAGAAAAATAGTTTCTTTACCAATCACTTGCTTCTTCAAAAGTTTCTTTTGTGAAATTCTTTGTAAAGTTTCAAGATCTTGAGACACTTCACTTGGATTGAAACATCAGTACCTTGAAATATCTTCATATTCCTAGTTCTCTAGATTTCCTAGCAAACAGAGGGAAAATCTTAATTTTGAGGGCATTGAAGAACTAAATCCTGCAAGGAATCTTCAAAAGAAGCTAGTTTCCAATTATATCTTGAAATATGTAACAAAGAAGTAGTCTCTTGTCAAATAGCTACAGAAAAAGGATAGTTTACAAGGATATGACCTAATGATTCAAAGTTTACCATACAAAGAGAGAAGATATTGGTCCCCATAAAACCTCTAGAACTTAAATAGTCCCATGTAAGAATCTTATTTTGCAGACATAGCCAAACAAAGAATTTAACTTTCAGGGGGGAATTCTAGGACTAGAGCTTCTTGTGCCACCAATAACCACGGGAAACTACCAAATCAACTACCGTTGAATCATAAGAAATCTTTGAAATGATTTGAGCACTTACCTTGTTTTTTCCCATGTGCTTATCCTCTATATAATTGATTCTAATTCCAAAGTGGTTAATTCCATCAACAAACTAGTTCCATTCTATAGAAACCTACATATACACATTCAAATCTTCAGCAGAATACCAATAAGAAAGAAAATGATCCAACTTATTTCTAACATGAGCCAGTCTAAAATGGCCCGCACCCGCTAACTAGTTTATGAGAGAATGAGGAAGTCTGTAAAAATCATCAACCCTTATGAACATGTCCACCCCCAAGTGCACCATGTTTTCATTCCCCACCTTCCAATCCATCCCAACACCTACCTAAGGGTACACCTTCATAAAACCAATCCAAAAATTGGAAGCACTAGAAACTGCGTGTTCTTAGAACGAATCCAATGAACCAAAGTCACACTTTTAAGTATTTGGCATGTAAAATGTCCCTCAAAATCCCCTATCAAAATAATCCTCACCACATACTTTTAACACATAAATTATCCATAAACCAGAACAAATTCTCGATTCCTAATCCCCCCAAGGACTTGGATAAAGAAATGGTCTCCCATGTAAACAAATGAAATTTCTGTTGTCAAGGAAAATGCATCATTTTTTTCCTGAATTCATGATTGATAAACACTAGAATTTTTTCTAGGGAAAAACAATACATTGGAAGAATCATCAAGAACTCCTTCAAAAGGGTCAACCTTCCACCTAGGGACAACCATTTGAAACTCAATAATCAATTATTTTTCCATTTTCCTTAGGAGCGAGATCGAGTCATCCTTCGAATAATGATTACGCTTAAGGTGGTAGCCAAGGTGTTGAAAACTAATCACCATATCCTCAACAATGTAAGGAAGAAGTTGTTGGATATGAAGCATGATTGAATCTTCAACACTATGATGCAAGAAACAAGACTTATGTATGCTTATCTTTGTTCTTGTGGCATTACAAAAATGATGTAAGATGCCATGCATATACTTCCATTCATCAACAAAGGTGTAAGGTGTCATGCATCCTTATCCAAACAAAACCATGTCATCAACGCACATCAAATGATATATTCTATGATGAGCATTGAATTTTACACCATCCAAAGAATTATCCACTTTTTCCCGCCTAATCATCCTGCTAAGGCCCTCCATAATAACATCTAAAAACTTCCTCTTGGTGAGGAACCCAAATTGTTCTCTAGAAATATATTTTTCCAACTTTGGCTTAATCCCAATGAATTATGAAATAATTTTATATACTAAATTATAGAGTGTTATAGGTTTGAAATCATCGAAAGAAAGCTCGGTTTTGAACTCTTAGGTTCGAGGGAAATAAAAGTGGCATTGAGAGCTCCATATATAACACCATTTACCCTAGACTCAAAAGTGGCTTGAGATGCTAGAGATCAATGTCCAAGAACGAAATCTGTAGACAATTTTAGACAAAGTATATAAAACGAGAAACCGGTCAAGTATTTTAGATGCCCCGAAGGGCCCATCCATACCATTCCTCAAATTTGGGGCCATTGGATAGGAAAGGACATCCACCAAGTTTGACTCCAATAATAAATTTATGAAATAAGAATAGAATGGATCCAGATGAGAGGAGGACCCCAAAACCTCATTAACAACCGTTGTCAAATTCAAGTTACCCCCCCCCGCCCACCAAAAAAAAACAAAAATTATTCCCTTAAAATGCCAATGGTACACACAATCTCCCATAGCTCTTTTCTATCTCTTTAAATGCCAGTGGCCCCTTGAAATAGTATCAAATTATTTATACTTTGTTATTTTACTTTTCTAATAAAATTATAATTATCTTTTATACATCTTTATTATTGACATATTTATAATTTATCTTATATTGTATGATGACTGCATTTATTATGCCTTATTTCATGCAGATGCATCTCCACAACAGGGTTCTTTGGTTCACTGAAGGCAAATCATTGGTGGATTTGTGACCATTCCTCGCCCCGGAGGTCGGCAGGACTCGTAAGTATACAATTGCGCATGATGTACTCTTTGTTGTTAGTTACATAAAATTAAATGGTTTCACATGTGTATATTTAATCATCAACTTGTATGTCTCTATTTTCACAGGTTCGCCCAAGCATCCAATGCAGACACACGCTCCTGCTGGGGAGCCGAACGACAGCCACTCTGGCAGCTGCTCTGTGCATGTGAGCGACAAGGAGGTTACTGCTAGTGTCGGTGGGGAGGTTCCCCACGAGACAGGTACATTAAATGCATATATATTTTTCTTTCAGTTATGAGTACCTTTAATTTATATTTATTTCAAATTCACCTATAGTTGATGTATGTATTTTGACTGACAATTAGGTTCCCCTGACCCTCTTGAGGAAGCACTATGGGAGGATGAGATCACACTGCAAGACATTACCAGTTAGCATGACTGTTTCCGGTCTAACTTCCACTCCATTTCAGAACACTCTCCCGCATCATGTTTGATGTGGATGATGTTAGAGGTAGTAGACAATATACTGAAGATCTACAGGTCCATTAAACCATTAAGTTCTCTTTGGGCCACTGCATGTTAGAGAAGAAGGGTCGCAGTGATGGGTCCTGATAAATGGCCCACAGTGAGAGATGCAACAGCTGGACATGATGTGAAGGGAACATTATTTGATATCCCTCCTGATTGCCCTGCTGGTCAACCGCTTAGACTCAAGGAGTTTAAGCTAGATGCTGCAGTGCCTTATGTATATGACAAGTTTATTGGAGTGTGGGGCATGTTTTCCGACCATGACCAAGTCCCAATATACTTTGAAAAACATATATATGCAGATTTTGTCCTGAGGATGCACCTAGATTACACCAGCACACCCTTGAGCTTTTATGGTGGTGGTGGGGGACACAGTCATGCGCATCCTGGGGCTAGGAGAGACCATGGAGCTCAGTTGGAGCCAGATCCTTTGGTAGGCCACCCTAACAGGACCTTGCTTAGGACACATGATGTAACCGAGTCATCTCAGCTAGCGATTGAGGAGCGGAGTGCACTAGCAGAGGCGACACGCATGACAATGCATGGTACCATGATGGTTGTGCAGGAAGAGAGACGCAGAGCACCCACTGCACCTACAGACTCTGAGTTATAGTGGGTGGATGATGATATTCTTTGCATTCTTGATCACGACATAGTGTTAATTATGCTATCACATCCCACGATGCATATTTTCGATTGCATGATAGATACAGGCCTCGAGCAATGGGATAGGTATATCTTTATTGTTGTCATTTGATTGTCTTGATTGTAATGTATCTTCAAATGAATCATTTTTTTAACTAATAATTTTCTTTGTGTTAGACCTCCATGCAGGAGCCCAGTTTCATGGAGGTCCTTTTTGGCAGTGATGCATCTGTTCGAGGTCCCGTTGCAGTTCCTTCCGCCCACATCGATGATGTATGTGTTAACTGCCATCCTAAATTTGAATTTTTTAATGAGTCAATTGTTGAACATATAATACTTTGGTTTGTTCTAACTTTTATCATTTATCTTGTTCATATTGTACAAGATAGAGGCAAGGGCATTGCCTAAGATTCTACACAGCCCCGCCTGATTCCTACTCACGACACGCTAGTCGATGAGGTACTTGTTATTTATGTTCAAATTGTTTGAACATTTATGTTCATATTATAATTTACATCTTCAAATTGTAATTATTAATTTCAAATTGTAACTCATTAATATAACTATTTTCATGTCATGGAAACAGACACAGACACAAACAACTGCATATGAGGGCGTTGAAGCCGCTGTGATGTTTACAGATAAGTGAGTTTCCTCTCATTAGTCGGGTCCTGATGAAGGCTTGTTTGGGTAGATACACAGCCTCCCAAACCTAACAATCGACTCCAGCGAGGAGAGTTCATAGATTTGTGTTTCATATATCTTTAATTTTTTGTCACATTGTGCATGTAATTTAAATATGTGGTATGTAACTGACTTGCAGATTTCACGGTTTTAACTTCTTCTGTTCTCAGATCTAGGAAATTTTCTTTGTGATGTGCATGAGGAAGGCCAGGGGCATAGTGCAGCTGACAGTAGTGGCCATGATGGTCGATCTCTTGATCAATCACTTAGGAGTGATTTGTAAACTGTGTTATTTGTGGACTTTCTTATTTTGTACTTTATGATTATATATATATATATATATATATATGGAATTTTTTTTAACATGATGGACTGTTAAATGTTTTAATTATTTGCAGTTATAGTTTAAAGTTTGTTTTCAGTTACAATTTTAACATATTTAACAATCATTAATGTTTTACAATCTTATGAAATTATATAATTTTGAAATTTAATAAATTACAAGTTTACAAAATTTACAATGTTTACAAAGTTTACTGAGTTTACACGTTTGCAAAATTGTCAATCGAACGCAACTTAAAATTTTCAACATAACTTTCAATTAAAATGTTACAAAATTTACAACTTTACAATGTAAGATCTACTAGGTGCAAATTACAATCACAATTTGCAATTTTAAATTACAACTACAATTTACAATTACAATGTAAAATTTGATTTCATTTACAAAAAAAATTACAACTACTATTTTAAATTACAATCACAATTTGCAATTTAAAATTACAACTACAATTTACAATTACAATGTAAAATTTTATTTCATTTACAAAAAAATTACAACTACAATTTTAAATTTGATTTCATTTGTAAAAAAGTTTACAAGTTTGCAAAATTTTCAATCAAAATAAACTTACAATTTAACATAACTTACAATTAAAATGTTAAAAAAAAGAACAACTATACAATGTAATCTATTGGTTGCAATTTACACTCACAATTTGCAATTTTAAATTACAACTACAATTCAAAATTAGATTTCATTTACATAAAAAAAAAATTAATTTCTTTTGCAAAAGAATTTACAAGTTTACAAAAATCACAATCGAACTAAACTATATTCATGTTTCACAATTTACAATTACAATGAAAATCTACAATTCAATCTAATTTAATTGACAAGTTTATAAAATTTACTCATCTCCAATAATTTACAAGGAACACACAAGTTTAAAATTCACAATTTTGCAAAGTTTACAAGTTACAATTTTAAAGTTTACAATTTACAACAAATGAATATTACAAAGAGTAAAAAGGGGCAAAGACCAAGATAGGGTAAAAATGGAAAAAAAAATTAATATCAATTGCAATTGGTAGATTTAATGAGGACGCAAGAAATGTATGTGTTGTTCTTTGTATTGCATATCACGAACAATTTACAAGTTTACAATTTACAACTTGTCTACAATGTAACATGTAATTTACAACTTTGCCTAAATAGAGTGTTATATGCATGTATTTGCACAAATACACCAAAAAAAGTTACATAGACAAAATTGAGCTTCCATAACATGGTCTTAGGACATTGTTCGTATTCCTAGGTATAGGTGAATGCACATAGAGTATATGTGAATGCACATACTCGCATATATAAGTTTACAAAAATTACTTTTAAATACAAATGATATATTTTAGAAGAAATTTTGATTTGCTACATTTCAAAAGCATGTCAACTATGTCAACATCAAAAGTGGGATATAACTTTCATTCATCTGGCCAATGGGTTATAGGAATGCACATCTCCATAATATGATCATGGTCAGCTACTGACATATTCCATCTCTTTGGTTCACCCCTCTTCATGTTGATTTCAATGAGATGTATCTGAGCTGCCACCACCAAATGACTGTACTGATAAGATATATATTCAGGCATGAAATCTTTGTAAATAATATAATCACCTCGTCTTATCACTTTTTCAAAAAATTGGCCCATCACAACTAGGTCACTAACCTAGTACGTGAACTCTCCATCGACATAGGGTCGCACCAACCTGCTTTTGATTTGTTTACACCGCATCGAAAAGTATGCCACATGATCGTCATTTCTCGGTGGTGCAATTAAAACAAATACATCACCTGTATCAATATTTTCAAATTTTAAACAAGTCTTAAATATATATATGCATGTGTACAAGACTGGAAGTTTAAACATTCAATCAACTATTTGAAACTTGAATGTGTGAATGACATAATGAATCCTTTAATCAAATCATGTACCTTGCTTAACCAAATCATAAAATCGATCATGATCTAGTGAAACCACTGCCTCTTCAGTGTGCATCTCTTGCCACGTCGAAATTGGATGTGGCCCCTTTAGATTAAGAGGGACATATTTCCATTGTTTGACATATGCATCGTTCACACAATGATCAACCCCAAATCCATTGGCGTCAATGCAGAACTCACAGAAACACACATACTTCCTTGTTTCAATGGAAAATATGTCGCCCATGTCTTTTCT
>LPNX010269280.1:8240-59375 GCA_001517045.1 Pseudotsuga menziesii | reverse complement strand
TATAATACAAACACATTTATTAAATTCCAATTAAGTTGCTGTTTTTTGATATATATATATATATATATAGTGTTCCTACCTGTGCACCGACCTTGCTTGTTCATGACCTTGGTGACCCAAATTTTGTGTGCACCAATCAACTACTTTTGTTGAGCACTTGAGTCGAGATGCACTATGACTCATTTTGTACCTTTGAAGTGCTCATTTAATGCATGCACTTGTGCCATCATGTTCACCTTTTCCGTGACCTATTTTAAAAAATCTCCAGGTGTGTCAAATTCCTGTCTCTTTGTGAAGGCGACTCAACCAATAAAATGAGCATGCCGATTTGAACTGCCCCACACACCCATCTGACCAAATCCAGTGTTCTGTAAATGACACCCCATTCTTTTTTAATGAATCATAAATCAACCCAAAGTAGTGTTGAACAAATAACATGCCGTGCTCACAATCATCACTGACATAAAAATGGTATTCCTTGATCACATCGTGTGACTGAGGAGTGCTATCCCTACCATCAATGATCACCTGAGCATGTCTATACAATACATGTATGAATATGGACACATGGTAGGAGTGATGATACTCACTTTTTATCTATCTCTGAGGAGAAAATGTGTAATTCTCAGCAAAGTCTACCACCTATAGGATTTTTCCTAGCTCAAAAACCTCACGAGAATGCTTAATTTCTAAAGCTTGCCACCTAGACTTGTGGGAGTGTTTAATGTATTTGTAAATCTGACTTTGAAACTTGTCCATGAAGTCTGAAATAGGAATCTCATCCTCGAGCAAGTCAATCCTCTTAGATGGAACATGTGAAGAAGATGATGGATTCATGGAGACATACTCATATCTCTTCCACTTAACAGTGATATTTGAAAATATAGGGTGTGTTGGATCGATAGGAAAATTCCCATGGAACAATGTCAAATCACCACATTCATGGCATCTTCTCCCACCTACATAGCTTTTACTGAAAAACACATTTTCAGGATTCCTATTGCATAGAATCATAGAAATAAAATCTTGCACTGTGTGAGAAGTTGGTTCACCATCCCAATGTTTTTTGCAAAAATCCACAAATGTGTCGTATTATAACTGGAATTCAATGTGGTATCGACAACAACAAGTGTCCCAAATCGTATTCATCCTAATATACCATGGTTTCAACTTACTGAACATGCTAAATGAGATCTGGACATCGGGATTTGATTCTTTGAATTCTTTGAACAAAGCAACTCCTGTCATTTCCATAACATGCTTGCAATGTTCCTTATAAACGCCTTTTCCAAAACGTTGTCATAGGACAAGTTTTCAATCTGGTATAGCATGAGAATGCAGTGTCCCAATAATCTATCACCTTCTCTCTGATGCCCTCTTCCATCCTATCTTTATATGCTTCTCTGCAAATAAGATTCCAACAAGCAGCTTCATCATTTTCATCTATCTTTACACTGAATTTAGTGTATTTGTGTAGTGTTTTTCTTGAAACGTGGAGCAAATTTGACATTGTTGTGACCATTCGATTTCTTGAGGTGCTTCATGCCACAATAGCAGTTGTAATTTCCCTACAAGAACCGTTTATATCAATTTTTCTTGACTTTCCAAATGCAGATAGTGCAGTTTTTACATTTTATGTTACATTCTCACATGCATTTTTATTTTTAACATCCTTAAAACCCAACAACTTTGTGAATTTTCAATGGTCCTTTTGATATCCTATCAGTCTTATATTTTCGCTTTGTTCTTTATGCTTCAACTTTTCCTTTCTGTAGCAGTAGTCATCAACTGAATCTAGAAAATCTCCTAGGTTTTCCTGTAATCAGACGAGCAACTCATCATTCACCTGGACTACCTTCGATAAACATAAACCAAACTACCAATAAAATCAGCGTTAAAAGTGAAACCTGGTACTGCGTTTTCAACATGAAAATATTAACTTGATAAAAACAAAGAACATCTCGCCATTCATGAAACAAGTTACAAGGTCATAACAACGGCGGGAAAACGAATAGGAATCAGGCATATAAAAATCCCCATCGGTGAATAGGAACACTTGACATCGGTCAATTAGTTCACTGGAACGTCGCAACGGTGGGTGACCCATGGTCTAGGGGTTCCGGAGCACAACAACTCATCGACGAAAAAAGAAAGCACTAAAATGGGCGTCATACATCAATGGTCGGAAAGTTATTTAATCGGATGGTTAGTTCACTGGAACATCGCAATGGTAGGAATAAAAAAGACACGGCCTCTGCCCAAATTCATAAATTGCTCTGATAGTGAAGAAAACAAAAAGAAAAACATAAGTCTGTGGGCTTGGTAAAGACGGGAGTTATGCATCAGAACATTCGTCGTTTAGCTTCTGCAACGACGACTTTGCAAGGAACTATGGCTCCGATACATTATACTGAAAACTTTCAACAACAAAGAAAAGGAAATTACCGGTAAATCAAAAACCCAAATTCAAAAGGCAGCATCAGCAAACAACGACATCCACTCAACAAGCATCCTCAAAGATCAAACTTGCAGTAACATTAAGCAATCCTAATCAAATTAAGCAAGACAAAATTTGAAAGGAGGGTTCCAATTTTTTAGAAATTTGGGAGAAAGTTGCCGCTGCAACAATTGGCGACTACCTGGTGAACCCAGATCTCCGAATCAACATAGACTGTTCAGCAATTAAAGTAATATGTTGAATTGTTCTACATGTTTGTATTCCTACAATGGCAAACGTACATACTATAATCATAGATGACAGTCCAATCTGTTAGGAAATGGAAACCCAAAATCTCCAAGTCAGGATAACTCTTTTGAGGCCAAGTAGATGAGTTTCATTTTACCTCTGTCTTTGGGAAGCTTCCAGCTTGAACACCATAGGAATGTAACATATGGTAAACAGAGATATTAATTTGTTCCTCATTCCCATGCCATTTTGCACTTTTGTGTGCTTGTGGACTTTTTGGTCCTTTTGAACCCTCCTCATGCCTTTCTTTCTGAATTTTTAATTCAGGCTCCTCTATCCATAGTGTCCTTTTGTGTGAGAGATGTATTTAATTTCCAGCTCACGGACGGAGAAGAACTTTAGACAATTTGGTGTTTTTATATGATTTGGTACCTTGCTTTGATAGATATTGCTTTTTTTTTATAGGAGTTTTGACTCTTATTTTCCTTTAGGCTCTCAATTCTTGGAATGGATCATTTATATATAATATATTGTTTACCTTTCTTCCTTTCTGTGGGTCTTTTGCTGTCACCCCCTAGGACATTTTAGATGTGAAATGGATGGAGCCTCAAAATAGTATTCTAGACCTTTTGATCTTGAGTTATTTTCAGGGATTACGTCGGCATTCAATGTGTTCATAATCATTTAGAAAAACTACTTACTAGAAAAAATTCCATCAGATTCAAACAATAAGATATAGTCTAATACCCAAAGATCTCAATTAATCCAAAACTCTGATGCTTTCCATGCAACCAAAAGTTTGCCTCTTTTATTGAAATAAAAAAAAATCTAAACTAAAAACAAAACCGAAATGAAATAAATAAAAGTGGACAAACAAATCAATTTATTTATGTACAACAAAAATAAAAGCAAAAGATCAAGAAAAATAAGGTTTAAGAACTAAACCATTTACTGGTAAGCTCTCCTCGCACCCTTGTAAATCTTGAAATTTATAGGTTGAGGGGCCAAGCTTTGCTACAATCTGGAAAGGGCCTACCCATAATTGTTGAAACTCCGTGTGCTTTCCCTTCTCATCATACGCATGATCCCATTTAAGAACCAAGTCTCCCACTTCAAATTATTTTGTTCCAGCTTTGTGCTTATCAAACCACCTTTTCACTACCTCCTATTGTTGCTTAAAATGTTCTCTAGCTTTGGATCTAGACTCCTCCACCTTTAATAGATTATAGATTCTAAGTTGCAGGATTTCATTATCTGTACCTCTAGATTCTTGGGCTATTATGGAAGAGGGTAGTATAATGTTAGGAGGAAGTATAGCTTCTTTTCCATAAACAAGGGTATATGTTGACACACCTAAGGAATTCTTGGGTGTGACCCTATCAGCCCAAAGAGGATTTGGTAGTGCTAAATGCCAACTTCTCTGGTTTTCTATGACAGTCTTTTTCAAAATCCTAATCAAATTCTTGTTCGTAGATTCTGCCAAACCATTTCCTTGTGGGTAGTAGTTGGCAAAATAATGCAACTTAATTCCTTTTTCATGAGCAAATGCAATTAATCTAATGGAAGAAAAATAAGCAGCATTATCGAAAACTAGGGAAATTGGAACCCCAAACCTGGTCATAATATGATCGTGCAAGAAATCCATGACAACATCTTCATTGACTTTTCGTAGTGGAATGGCCTCGACCCATATAGTGAAATAGTCCATTGCTGTTAAAATATATTTGTGCTGCAAGGAAGAATTTGTTTTTATTTCTCCAATAACGTCAATTCCCCATTTCTCAAATGGTTCCATTATCATAACCGGCTTCAGTGGTCCTGCTGCTTTGGCTTGTCTTTCCCCACACCTCTGACAGATATCACACTTTCTCACATGGGCATGAACATCCTTGAACAACATGGTCCAATAGTACCTAGCCCTGAGAATTTTGTGGGCTATCGTATCTCTAGAGAAATGGCCTCCAGCAGGCCCATCATGTAACTCAGTTATAACCTTTTTTGTGTCTTCCTTTTCTAAACATCTGAGAAGGACTCCATCATAATTCTTCCTAATTAAAATTCCATCAACAATATGATAAGCAGCTTATTTAAGCCGCAACGCTCTTCGCTGCTTGGAATTCCAATGTTCTGGCAACATGCCTTCCTGAAGGTAATGAACAAGATCTCGGTACCAGGACTCTGGTGCTGTAAAAAGAGGACATACTTCCGTCATATGTGATTCAGATTCATTTTCCCAATTGCTTTCTTCATTGTTATTGCCTTCAACCATTAGTTTGCACAGTCCCTGCCCTCTAACTATGGAGGCTGGCTTGAAATCGAGGTCATACTCTTATAAAGCTGTTACCCAATTGCCTCTTCTTTCTCCTAATTCTTTTTGCACGAAAAGAGAGCTCACAACTAGGTGTGGAAATATTACCTTTGTCTGGTTCTTAAGTATGTAAGGCCTGAATTGTTTTACTGCTTTGAAGACTGAATAAGCTTGTTTGTCCATAGCTGGGTAATTTAATTCGCCCCCCTGCAGACCAGTGCTCATAAATGATATGGGGAACTCATCTCCCCCATCTTCCTTTTGAGTAAGCACCGCTGCTAATGAATCGTCAGATGCGAAAGTGTACAGAATAAAATCCTTCTCATAATTTGGACTTTTGAGAGAGGGTGCATGAGCAATAGATGTCTTTATTTTACTGAATGCATTCTTCTCTACGTCAGTCCACTTGAATTGTACACTTTGCTTCACCATTTGCTGCAAAGGCTTAACAATTTGGGCAAATTCTGGCACAAACCTTTGCACGAAATTTATTGTCCCCATAAATGATTGCATACCATTTTTCTTATGGGGTAAAGGGATCTGTTCGATAGCTTTTATCCTTTCTGGGTCTATGGAGATCCCCTTCTTAGAAACCATGTGACCTAGTAGCTTTCCTTCTGTAACAGCAAACACACACTTCTTGGGGTTTAATGAGATACCATATTTTTGGCAACATTCAAAAATCTGTTTTAGATGGAACGCATGTTCTTCTCTTTTCTTTGAGAATATTGTGATGTCATCAAGGTATACCACCACACTGTGGCCGACCAGCCCGCAGAAATCTATATCCATAGCCCTCTGGAAAGTAGCTCCAGTGTTTATGAGTCCAAAGGGCATCTTTCTGTAAGCAAAATTCCCCCATCTCGTTCTGAATGTAGTTTTGAGTCTGTCTTCTTCAGCTACTAACACTTGATTGTAACCAGAGAATCCGTCTAATAAAGAAAATAACTCAGAACCAGAGACCATCTGCAATATCTATTCCATGGGTGGGACTGGATAATTGTCTTTATTTGAAGCGCGATTTAAATTTTTGAAATCCACACATAGTCTAATTTCTCAAGATTTCTTCCTTACTGGTACCAGATTTGAAACCCATTCCGAATGTCTGAATTTGAAGATAATTTTAGCATCCAACAATTTCTTTACTTCATTTTGAATTAGAGGCTCTAGTTTTGGATGCATTTTCCTCAAAGGCTACTGATAAGGCTTGACCCCAGTCCTAATAGGGATGACATGCTGAATAATCTTGGTGTCATATGTTTTCAAATATTCATACGTCTAGGAAAACACATCTTTGTATTGTTTAAAAAAACTGATGAACTTATTTCTTTCACCTGGGGAGCAACACTTTCCCAAATTCACATGTTTAGGCTCAATTTCAGTCCCTAAATTAATCAACTCGAACTGTAGAGATGAGCTATGAGTCTTAACATTTACTAGCCTTCTGAATTTATTGTTTAGATCAAACATTCGTTCTAAAGTCTTGACTCCTTTAGGAATGAAATTGTCAAATTTTAGCTCAGCCTGATGTTCTTCGTCATCGATAACTGCCCCTTTGAAAGTATCATCAGTTGTCAAGCATTCAAGGTTTTGCTGATCATCATCAAAAACTCGTAAATTTGTAATCATTTATGGAACCAAAGGCCCGAAAAGCAATTCAATAGAGTACCTGTTATTAGAGGGTACAAGCCTTGCAGCTGAGGTGGATAACAAGTCAGCTGCGGCATTTCTTAGTCTAGGAATTGACACAATATTAAATGCACAAAAACTTTTAAGCAAATCCCATACTTCACTTTGGTAAGCTTTTAAATGAGGTGAAATGCAATGTATCTGATTTCGAATCTGTTTCACAATTATTTTAGAATCTCCATATACTTTCAAATTTTCTACTTTAAATTCAATTGCTTTCCTCAATCCCTGAACCAATGCTTCATATTCGGCTGTGTTGTTGGTACATTTAAACTCTAATCTACAGGAAAGTAAGTGTTTATTATTCTTTGGATAAATCAGGACACAACCAGCTCCTGATCCTTCCAATTTCTTAGATCCATAAAAAAAAAGTGTCCAAAAACTATCTATTTTTACCGTATCTGAATTAGAATCTACATCTAAAGCTAAGTCTACTATTTTACAATCAATTTCATCAGCTTGCGAAAACCGAAGGAGATCAGGTTGGGTGTCTGATATAATGTTGGCTTCTTCTACTTGGTAATTTCCTGGTTCTAGCTCAATGAAGTAATTCCCCAAAACAGAATTCACTGGTTCATTCTTACCTTCTAACTGCGTGACATTGTGTTTCATGTGGGGCTCTCTTGTAACTTTAATTTGATTTGGGCTTCCTTTATAAGGTAACCACAGATGTGACCAGTCAGAAGCAAAATATCCATTCAGCTTTGCTGACCAATCCCTACTCAAAAAAATTCCATATGCCTTAGATATGTCTGCTACTACAACATCAATGAACTGACATACCTTTTCATTTGAATATAATCGAATTAAAACATCCTTCATTTCCCCAATTACCTTCACATTTGTTTTTTCCAACTGAATGACCTTCCAGGTAGATGGTTTAGGATGTCCATTTATCTTCTTGCAGACTGACAGCGGCATAACATTTATTGATGCCCCTGAGTCTACTAGACAGTTGTGCATGTTATGATTGAAAATTTCGAAAGTAAGGAGAAAAGGTGGAGTTTTGCATTTAGGCTTACCTCCCACACTTGCTTCACCGATTTCTTCTTCTTGAGGTTGATTGTTAGTGGGCAGCCTTTCTTCTGGCATTTCAAGCGCTTTCAATAATTTTTCTTTCCACTGTGGCACATTACACATCTCAAAGAGTGAAATATTTTCCTTTACCTTTTTTATATCCTCCACAATGTCATACTCCATCTTATGTTCTGTGAGATTCGTTTTTACATTATTTACTTTGTCTTCAATGGGCTTAGTTGGCATGCTGATATGATTTGGATTTTTTTTGGTAATGGTGAACTCGGGAATTTTATCTGTTGTGGTATTTTTCCAGAATTTCTTTACATTCTTTTGAAGTCTCTTAATCTTCAGGAGTATAAAACTATTTTCTTTAATCAACCCTTGGATTCTCGTTGTCACATTCGTTTCTGAGATATCTTCATGTCTCAGATCCTTTTCTTCTTTGGTATCAAACAACGATACACAGTCCCATAAAACCATGGCATCATCCTCTTGTTTTTCTGTTAATTTATTGTTATCTTTTCCCTCTTCATCATTATCCTCAGTTAATTTGGAATCCAACAGCTGATTCATTACTAATGTCATTGAATTTATCCATTGAGGACAATTTTTTTCAGAATGGGGTTGTTGGTGGAAAGTGGAAAAGTTATCCATCCCTACCTCCGTTAATTTCATCGATGCAGGACTATGTGGAGGGGGTTGGGATTGATTGTTATGCTCTTTTTTCTTCTAATAAGGCTTATAGAACTTCTGGGCTTCCTTTTCCTTTTCCAAGTCTATTATTTTGTTAGAGAGCTTCTGCATCATCTTTTCCATTCCTTCGAAATCATGTGATTGTTCCTCTTTAGGCTTAGTAAGTAACAAAGATTTCTTCCCAACATTTTTCTCCCTGTTTGCTTAGGATAATCTTCGATGCTTTCATTTTCATCCTCTACTCTCTCCACTTCTTCATAAGTATTTGATAGCTTAGGTTTGGCTTTCATTTTGGAAAACATGGCCAAATCGGGCCCTAGAGCTGAAGTATAATACTCAATCAGAACTTTATTCAAGGGCTTATCAATTTCAGAAAAATTCTTAAGATAAGCTGCAAATCTTTGGGTAAAACTATGCACCTTTTCTTTTCTTTCTTTCTTTAAAGTGCACAGTCCTTTCATGAGATCTGCATGAGTTTTTTGGGTTGCATATTTGCTTCTAAATATCCTTTCAAAGGTATCCCAATCTGGGATTGAGTTTGCAGGAAAACCAAAATACCATGAGGTTGCTGCTCCTTTAAAGGTATGCGAAAAAAGTCTATAGACTACATCTTCATGTTCTCCAGCTTTTAGTCCTTCTATGGCCAAGTAGAAACTTTACAAATGGTCATCTACTAAAATCTTCTCATTTGGGTCAAACTTGGGAAGCATCTTCTCAAAAGCTTGAGGTAAGTCATGCAACGGAGGTGCTAAGTTTAGAGGTGATCTGGCTTTCCAAGCAGGTGGTGGATATGGTGGGTTAGGTGGCTGATTTGCATTTACACTGGCCATGAGTCTCGGTGGAGAGTGAGGAGGTGAGTGAGTAGGAGTATGGATAGGTGAACTATTAGGTGTATCAGGGCCTACTTGATTCAAAGGCTGAACAAATTCCTGTAATGCTACTTTCACTAATTCTTCCAAATCTCCAACCAACACTAAATCTTCCAAAATAGGACGGTCCTTCTTCTTGTATTCTCTTCGAGGTAAATCAGGGATAGTGGGTAACCCTCCAATAGTCTTTACATAGTCCTGTGTATGTCTTCTCAGATCATTAACTACTTGGTTGTCCACAGAAAACAAATGTTCTCTATTCTCTTTAGTATTCAGATCAGGAAATAAACTGCTTTCAAAACTATCACTAGTGGAGTAACTTCGAGGAAATGGATTTCCCCGGCCAGCCATGCACTGGTGGCCCTCCTTCTAGCACCAGAAAACTGTTGAGGCCTGGAAAATCAAAGGTAACAATAGTAAGGGATTCTCCCCAGTCAACGTTCCCGACTAGCCCGTGACTGTTTGGTATGGGGAATCTGTCCAGTTTGCGGTCTGGCTACCGTAGATCAAATAAAAAAAATAAAGGGTTTTATCGGTTGCGGCCCAGTCCACCGTGTATATTTTTGTATTTTTTAAATTTAAGTATAATATGAAAGTGCCTATCTAACATGCAGGTTGATAAAGAATATGAGGAGCGGTCACAATGTGATGCGCAGGTTCTTACCTCTCGTCTTAAACTCTCTTGCATCTCAATCACACACAACAGAAAACAAACTAACTAAGATATCCCTAGGGAGCAAGATTATCAATTAATGAGTAATGTATTACTGCTCATATGTTAAGATAAATCACAGATAGTTGTTCTTAGGATCAAAACACATAAACATGAATAGAGATATGCACAACAATATAGCTCATCGTTTGTTAAAACATTCATTACTCATAGTGGAAATTATCATAAAATAAACCAGAGAACATTCATACAAGAACATAGGTTTAGAAAGTTAGAACGATCTCACAGTTAATGAAACATAGCTGAAAATGAAATAGTTCCCCTTCAACATTGTTCATTTCACCACATTTGAACATTCCACACAACACTTTCTCCAACAGGCAAAATTGTAATTATATTATTGCAAAATGAAATAGTTTCTCTTACAACAAGTTTTTCACAAGTCTTATTGGGAAAAAGCCCCCCTTTCCTCTTCCTTTCCTCCATTTATACAAAAACCAGCAAAACCTTTGGGTTCCCCCCCCCCTGACTCGTAACTTTTGGGCTCCCCAAACCGTTTTATCTTTTGTGAGTGGTCATGATTTATACGAATGTTACATTTCAATCCAAGATTAAGATTTACAACACTTTGTAAGAAAGACCGGCCTTGTAACCGATGAACCCCCAAAGCCCGAGATCGTGTTCATAATGATTATGCTTCGTAATCTGATGGTCCTTTTGATATCCTATCAGTCTCATATTTTTTCTTTCTTCTTTATGCTTCATCTTTTCCTTTGTGTAGTAGTAGTCATCAACTGAATCTAGAAAATATCCTAGGTTTGTCTGCAATTAGACGAACAACTCATCATTCATCCGGACTACCTTCAATAAACATAAACCAAACTACCAATAAAACCAGTGTTAAAAGTGAAACGTGGTATTGCGTTTTCAACATGAAAATCATACTTGATAAAAACAATGAACATCTCGCCATTCATGAAACAAGTTACAAGGTCATAACAACGACGGGAAAACGACCAGGAATCGAGCATATAAAAATCCTCATTGATGAATCGGAACACTTGACATCGGTCGGTTAGTTCACTAGAATGCCGCAATAGTGGGTGACCCATGGTCTAGGGGTTCTGGAGCACAACAACTCATCGGTGAAAAAATAAAGTACTGAAACGGGCGTCATACATCGGTGGTCAGAAAGTTATTTAATCAGACAGTTAGTTAACTGGAACACCGCAACGGTGGGAATAAAAAAGACACGGCCTCTGTCCAAAGTCATAAATTTCTTCGATAGCAAAGAAAACACAAAGAAAAACACAAGTCCGCAGGCTCGGTAAAGACAGGAGCTACACATCGGAACATTCGTCGTTTAGCTTCCGCAACAACAGCTCTGTAATGAACTACGGCTCTGATACATTATACTGAAAACTTTCTACAGCGAAGAAAAGGAAATTATCGGTAAATCAAAAACCCAAATTCAAAAGGCAGCATCAGCAAACAACGACATCCACTCAACAAGCATCCTCAAAGACCAAACTTGCAGTAACATTAAGCAATCCTAATCAAACTAAGCAAGACAAAATTTGAAAGGAGGGTCCCAATTTTTTAGAAATTTGGGAGAAAGTTGCCACTGCAATAGGACACTATGAAAATGAATATATGAATATGAAAATAAAATCATATTAAAATCGATGAAATGAGAGATAAGGCTATATAAATGACGAGGAACATAACTGCAATGTTACTGAGGAGAAGATGCAAGTCAACCTATGATGGTGCAATCAACTCCCATTGAGAACAATCTTTGTAATTTTTAACATAAAAATTATATATATGTGAGGCTATATTATCAAATTATAATTCATTTACATGTGAGGCTATATCATCAAATTATAAAATTCATTTGTATGCGAGGTGATGTGAGGCTAATGGATATATGCATATTCGTTTAGAACTAGATATTATGATAGAATATTATGCACTATAATTATATACTTTCATCAACCATTCTCTAATTTCATTGGACAACTAGAACTACTCATACTATAATACACTTACTTTGTATATATGTAATTTAGTGTAGTGGTTAAACATTTTTTTCAATTCTTTCACATGTACATAAGTGGTTTTAGAAGGTTGTATATATACATGCACATACAATGTATATAAGTTATGAATTAATTACAAAATTATATTTAAATTCTAAACAATTTAACATGTGTATATATATAAATTATGAACTAGAACACTATGAAATTGAATATATGAATATGCAATATGATTTTATAAGAAAATATATGAATATGAAATTAGATGAACTATATCACTATGAAAATGAAATTATATATATGAATATGAAATTGCATAACTTCTAAATCATACCAATATTGTTAGCAATGGCATTTGATTCTCCCATCATAGGTTGATTTGCAACTTCTTCTCCTCTCAAGATTGCTCTTGTTTCCTCTTTATTTCTCTATCTTTCTCTCTTATTTCTTTGGTGTTGCTTTGATTCCTAGTAGATATTTTACTTAGACGTTTCTTGCTTCCCATTGTGATTGATCAACAACCCAAATTCATACTTGCAACAATATGTAAACACAATACACAATGCTAAATTTGCATTAGAACACAAGCATTGTTTCAAATAGGTTAGTCAATTGTGAAGGATAAAATTAGTAACATGTTTATGTCTAATGTTTTTTGTTTATATAGAATTCCTTTAGGAATTTTCGGGTGGGAAATGAGGTTGGGAAGGTAGTTGGAATGGCATTAATGCCATCAATGCCTAAGTTCATTCTCAGGGATTTTTGTAGGATTTTAACAAAAGCATGACCTCGATTGAGGTTTTAACGGTAGCTCGATTGAGGGTTTATCAGACCCTCAATCGAGGGTTTAATAAACCATCGATTGAGTTGTTGAAAACCTCGATGGAGGGATTTGAATACCTTGATCGAGCTCCAGACCTTGATCAAGGGCCTGAAAAATAGAGAATTAGCCCTCTTACAGGAAAATCAATGTTTCTATGTGTCTTCCAGGGTTGTAAACCCTTCCATTCATGGCACATAATTGAGTGGAGTTCATACCGATATATTCAACACCGAATCCTCTATCCATTGAGGTATCATGCATGTGTTTTGGAATTCATATGGATTTTTTTTTAATTCGTTCTAAAACTTACACTTAGAAAACCTGACAACAAATTCGAAGCAACTCAAAGAAAAGTACGTTGGGTAAAAAATACACATCCAAAAATTTCTTAAAAATGAACAACCCACACATCGACGCTTCCTCTTCAAAAGGGTATCTTTGGTTTTTCAATTTTTGAAAACAGTGAAAAAAAAGCTGGGATGGACACACATGTGTATAAAATGATGTTGAAATCAGATGTGGTCACTTTTGAAAAATAATAAATAATTGTATATTGCAAAATAAATTAACAAAAAAATATGCAGACCACAGTCCATTTTGTGTAGTTCATCCTCATATATATATATATATATATATATATATATATATATATATAGATATATATTTAAATTATTAATGTAAGATTGAATTATTGGGGTGGGACACGAGCCACTTATTAACTTCTTCAAATTTTTAAGGTCATGCAGTTCATTAAATGAGAAATTTCACACATTAAATGAAATCGGAATATTTAAAAAAATATCATTGGGAATCCAACATAATATTCTATAATTTGTTTCTTGACTACAAGTCGAAATTCACATGGCATATATGTGTTTCAAGGGATTCTATCTAGCACATGAGTAAAAAATCAGGTTTTCATCGCCAAATTTGGCCAAAAAGTGTTACTCACCAGTTGGCAGGCAACAACCCTCTCAAATTATTTCTACTTTGATTGAATAAAATTGATCCGTTCTCTTTTATAATTTATCACAAAATTATTTAAGAGTGCCTTCAGGATTTTTGATTCTAAAGGTACTCTCAATCACAAAGGATAATCTGATCAAAGTAAGTTTAGGAAATACTTTTGCATCAGGCTCGGTGTTTTACAATTTGATTATCTAATAGCTGTTAAAATATGATCAATTTTCATTACTATTTTATATGATTATATAACTGATGTGCTGCTTACTATTATTATTTGTTGATTCACAATGCTTGAATTGAATTTTATAATTTCTCGTTTTGTTTGTTTTCTATTTAATTCCTTTCATTTTTCTTTTTTAAAAATCCTTAAGATATGATTTTTTTTATGGCTAAGTTACATGTTTATATACATTTACTTAGGGTTAATTAATTTATTTTATTATATATTTTAACCCTTGGTAAATATTCATGTTATAATGGTCATATATAAGTCATGTTTTAATTTTGTAAATAAATAAACTTAGCATTGCAAAATATAATTTTAATTTTTTCTTTTTGATTTCATGTCGAACTATTAAAACCAAAATCTCATGTGATGATCATAATGAAAATTGAAATTAGTTGAATGATCCTTATTACAAGGGTTTAACTTGTTTGAATCAATATTTTATGGATTCATCGTGCTAAGTCTGACTTAATCATGAATTAAATCGTTATGAACTTAGATTTGAAAGGATTGCTCTATGGTCTCATTTTATTAGGGTTTGATGATTTCATCAATTCTATAAACCCTATGAACTCTAAGGTTTCATACACAAAACGCTTTCTATCGCTCCAGCTGACAGTTCATCTATTTCCACGTATTGATTTAATTATGATGAAATTTAGTGCTTAAGATGAATGGATTTGACATGATTTTGTACAAAGTTTAACACCTGTCGATTTCCATGCTTTTAATTGATAACCAAGTACTTTATCTCGTATCAATATGATTCCGAAATGACAGTCCTTTTGATGATGTGTTATGATTTGTTTCCAACATTATGATTTCACATATCAGATGATTATGTTTTGGAATTGATTTTAGTTTAGTAGAGTTATGATAGTCATGCAATTATTCATGGTTTCGATCTTGAAGCATGTGAGGGTTTTCAACATGCTTGATGAACTGTGTATACCCATTCCTTCTATATTCACAACACCCTTTAGCCCTTCATCCAAAGAAGAACTGGTAGTAAAGCTAATGGCACCTTTGAGTCGTTTTGAAGTTTCAGGACCGGAAATGTTGGAAATGGATCCTGAAGCTATGACTTTATTTGAAAAGATTGGTTGGAAACCATTCTTTTGGAGTTTCAATGGCCATAATGAAGAAGTCACTCAACAATTCGTGCTATCCTTTGATGGGGATACTGCTCAAATTGGTGACTTACAGTTAGTTGTGGATGAAGAGTTTATTTCCAAGGCCATGAAGCTTCCTCAACGTGGAGAATGCTGGTTTAAAGGGGCGAAAATAGACAAGAAGAAGTTTAAACAATTTCTTCTTCCATTATCCAAAGATGATGCACATCTTAAACTCTATTTTCCAGTCAAATATTTGAAGTCTCTGTGGTGTCTCCCTTTTCAAGTTATTTTCAAGTATATTTCTTGCGATGGTCATTACTCAAATGTTCATTTATACCATCTCAACATTTTAATGGCTTTAATTGGTTCGAAATTGAACTTACCCTATTTTTTGCTCCATAGTCTACATAGAATGGCTGTAACAGTCCAACGAACTACCGTGAATCAAATTCATAGTTTATTTCATTATGGCCTGATTAAGATTTTGGTTCAATATAGATTAGCAACGATGAAGAGAACATGGGATGAGTTTTTAAGTGATAATGATTTTGGGTTAACTTGCTTCTGGCCTACTTGCTTACCCAAGACTCGCATTAAACGAAGGAGGCCATTGGAAAAAGAAGTAAAAGAATATTTTGATCCTGTAGCTGATCATGAAAGGCTTGATAAACTCTGCAGGATATCTGAAATTGAAGAGTTCAATACTTCAAACCCTCTCGAGCAACCCAAGGAAAAAAATGAAGTGAAAGACAACGGTAAAAGCTTGTTCAAGCCTCACTATGTTAACTTATCCTTTGATTCGCATCCTAAGATAGTGTTAGGGGAGGGTAAGAATGAATTAAAGGGAGAAAAACTCGACGATGACAATAAACTCCTTGAACTAGTTATGGGAAAATCTGAAACAACAAGTCGAAGATTTACTCGAAGTATGGTAAGTCTTTCGATTCCAAAGACTATGGAACAAAATAGTGAACCTATCTTTGTTAAGGATGATAGTGAACAGGAGAATGAATCTCCTCCTCATGAAACCTCATTCAAAGAGTTTGAACATGAACAGAGCAGTAATCATGGTAATTCTGTGGATAATTCACCCTTATCAGCGCAACCAGAACATGAAGTTCAGTTTAAGCCCACATTGAATGATGAGTATTCACTAGAAGAAACTTTAAAGGCAGCACAACAGTTAATTAAACTTTCCTAGCAACATAAGGATAAGCGGTTAAAATAAGAAGAAGAAGCTCGTATTATCTTGAAAATAGAGTTATAGAAACAGAAGAATGAATTACTTATGTGGGTGGATAGATGGAAACATATGAAAGAAAAGACGGATAGATATAAATCAGAGAAGAATTTGTTAGCTGAGTCAAATGAAAAATTTCTGAAGGATAAAAATGCTATGAAGAGAAAATCCTAAAACTCAGAGCTAAGCTATCAGAAGCAAGGAAAGCCATCAAACTAAAAATCACAACTTAGCAATTTGTTCTGTTGGTTTTTATGATTTTGGTTGTGACAAGTAAATGAGCAATTTAATAAACATCCTATAGAATCAAAGATTCTGTAGGATTTTTTTATATTTTTGTTCTGTTATTATAATCTTAATCATAATTTAATGAGAAACTTATATTTTAACTGTTTGTTACAGGTGTACCTATGACATAAATACATCGAATCTAATGGAGATGATTTTTCTAACTGTTATGTGTTTTTGAAGCTGCTTTTGCATTGATAGATGGCATATATTCTGGATGGTTACGCTCCATTTGCTGCATTGGAAGATCATTTTGCCAAGTGTCCCTTTTAGTATAAATTGAGTCTTGTCGACAGTTGAAAGAATCGAAGGATGTTTATGACTTGTTTTAACAGGTTTTAAGAGACTGTTTTTACTATTTTTGTAAATAGATCCTAAAATAACTCAAAAAATAGTTAATCTTTTGAGGTATATAAGTCTAAAAAAAATTCTTAGTACGGGTGGATGGAGTATTGAAGAAAAGACTTATTGAAAATATAATACAGTTTCTGGTTTTGATTTCTCTGCTAGAGTTTTACCTTCGTGGATAATTGTGACTAGCTTTCTCAAATTTGTATCAGTACTTGTTACTATTTCTGGAAACTTAATATATATATTTCGATATACTATTTTCTCATCTTACATTTTATGCAATTGTACTGTGATATAATTGTGTTTATTATCTGAAAATATACTCTGTTTACACAATATTGATGTTTGATTGAAAGTATTACTAAGTCTAGTTTATTAATATTTTTATTGATCATTGAGATTTGGTAATAATACATTTCATATTTATTTTTGATCTCATCTATATTTTTACAATGCTTTCATAAATGAATATAATCCTATTATTCAAATATTTAGTATTGAACATTAGTTATTGATTAATAGGACATCACAGGATAAATTAAAGTAGTTTTATATTTTAATTTTTTGTTGTTGTGCATATTCAACAAAGTGATTTGTAGGATAATAATTTAGGTATTTTCATTTGAATTGTTATCATTTACCTCTTTGTTAATTTAAATCATTAATTGATAATTAATCTAGTTTTCCAATTCGCTCTCAGCTGAGATAGGGTAGTTAGTTAATAAATTTTAATTCATAGTTTTAATTTAGTTTAAATTTAATAACTTTTAATTAGGATTTAAAAATAGATTATTTTGTTTAGTTCCTTAACTAGAAAACTGGAAACAAAAACCAAAGAAATCAGGAGACTTTCATTAGGAAAGCAATTTTAGGGTTAGATAAACTTTAGATTAACATAAGATACATTTTGCTGACTTTTTATATTCTCCTTGAGAGGATAAATTCAGTTGGTAGTAGGAGACCATAACCTATGAGATTTAGTCATTCCAAACACACCAAGGGTTGTTTTAAGTGCTTTGTGTGGACTATTTCTCCTTAGTTGGCCTAGGTCAGAAAATCAGGCCAACAAATGGTGTTAGAAGGAGGGCCTATTAATGATTAATGGCTGGTAGAACTAATGATAAATCTTCAACCAGCCAACAACCTCCATTAATACCTAAAATTAACATATCACCATTCATAGAAACTGTTAGGAGCATTCTTGAGCGTGACCATAATACATCTCCATTTACTCATGAACAGAGTACTCAAACTTTAGAAGAATCACATCATATTATTACGAGAGCTTATGCTCATCAACTTGGTTTAACACCAATAGACTATGGTTTACCCATACAACAAAGACATAATTCTTAATTGAATATAATTACTTAAGATTCAGTAGAAGCTGATAGAACTCCAAGTTATCAAGTCAGAAGTCTTCCCAGAGAAACTGCTAGAACAAATACTGTTAGAAGCTTGACTTCTGTAGGCGGTTTTGATCAACCACCTTCTCCTCTGGAATCACCACCGGATAGTCCAAGGTCATCCAATCAATGAAGTTATTCAGATTCTGAAGGAAGTCCTATGGCTGGAAACATACGTGCAGGAGGAGGGGGTAACCCTCCTAATACACAACTTCCTTGGTTAAGAACAATGACTGTAGCTATACTTGGTGTTCAACATCCTTTTCCAAAAACATTCAGACAAACTTCTTCCGAATTTTATTCCAGATAATAAAAAACCTGTAGAAGTGCATGCAGATAAATTCATTTTAGTTGTTCAAACCATGAACGTTCAGCATGAAGACATAGTCTGTTGTTTGTTCCCTTTAACTTTTGAAGGGAAAGCATCTACTTGGTACTTTTCATTAGTCCAAGGGTCAATCACAAATTGGGCTGAATTCAACAAGGCTTTCCTAGATAAATTCAGGGAGGATAAAACACCTGCTCTTTTAGATCTTGAATTATCTCGAATTAAAATGGAACCTAAAGAAAGAATTAAAGATTTTAATTAGATATTTCTTACTTTAAAAAACAAAATTCTTTTTGCTTCTCAACCACCCGAGGATATAATCATAGAAAATTATACTTCAACTTTACCAAAATATCCTGGGATGTTTGTTAAGAGAGATGGTAAAACAACACTTGTTGAAAATTTTGAGGAAGCTATTAAAGTCGAGAAGGATTCTATGTCTTATGAACCGGATAGAAGTGGAAAAGTTGATACTTTTTCTCGTAAGAAAATTGAAAGACCTAATTCAGATAAGGATAAGGCATTTGATGTAGAACAATTGCAGAATGCTATTTGGGCATTAACTAATGAAGTTGTAGGATTAAAGAAAACTAATTCTGAAACTTCCTCTTCTAGAGGGTATTTTAGAAATCAGTTTAGATAGAATCCTAACACTAATAGTAAAACAAGTTCAACCCATGATATAGCAGTAAATGAAGAAATTTTCAATACTATTCGAGCAGTCTTATATTTATTCGAAACTCCCTCAAATCAAGAAACTGTAGATAATGATGAGGAAGAAGAATTTGAAAATGAAGAAGAATTGGAATAACCTCAACAATTAAATGGTCATTTTTGGGATAGTCTAGTGAAAGATTGTGAAATTAGAAGTCCTCCTTTAGTACAACATGCCTATAATCACAATATCATTTCAACCCAAAATACGACACCTTGCATGTCTGAAATTCGACACTTATCTGTAGCCTTTTCGACACATACACTTTTTTTTCCATCGGTGGCGTAACGTCAGATCTTTGACATGCGACTAATGTGGGTCAAAGATCCGACCAACCATTGTGTCGCATATTTGACCGTATTTCCTTCCAAAGTGCCAATCAAAATTGAATAAACCGTCGAAAATCCAATGTCCTCCGACCCTTGAAGCGTCGGTCATCCGATGGACATAAGTGTTGGAGGAATGGTGCTGCCATCGGTATTTTTATCCAGCAAGTGTCGGTTAACCGACGCCATCCGACACTAGAAGAGTTGGCCGTCTGACATGGTCCAACACTTTAACCATCGGTTGACCAATGGGTGTAAGCGTCGGAGTCATGCCACGACCGTCGAATGTGTTTATCGAAGTGTCTGAAGCACATCGAAAAAGCAACACTTGTTGATGGATTTAAAAAAATAAATCCAAAGATTAACTATGAGTTCATGCTCATATATTTTGTCTCTTGTAGGAATCAACACATAATATTCCTACGGTGTGTCCTCTTGATAAAAATCTAAATCAACCAAAGCTACCATCAAAATTCATTATCAAAACCTAAATCTAAAATTGCAATTCTAAAATTTCAACTATCTTCCACAAAGAATCAGAATTTTAGTTAACTGTAAGCTTGTTTATTGCATATCTAGGATCTCTCTATTATCAATTTCCTAAATAGCTAAATTATTTTTGTATGAGTCACAATAAAATTGAAAAAAGAGTATAAAGGGTGTTTTACATCATGGGTGGCCAAAAAGGCCTGGTACAATATATCTGTATTTCTAATGCATTCAAAGCTGTAATCCACACTGCCATCCACCATGTCTCTTATCACCTGCCAAAGTGTTTATCTTCCCATGAGCTTTGTAGCTAATAGGTGTTAGAGAGATGACTATTATATACAACCATAATCTAAGCTTTGAGCTAATTGTGTTAGAGAGATAGTTATTATATACAACCTTAATCTAAAGTAGCAGTACCTCTTGAATGGGATTCTTGTGCTCTTTTGGGTTGATGCAGTCTGTCACTCCTAGGGTTTTGCTGCAGTGTATGTAATGCAAACAGTGAAACCCTTTATCTAAGGGATGCGAACATTATATATTTTGGTATATCTAACTGATAGTGCATTCTATTCCTGAACAATTACTTCCATAGAAATTTCATGCTACTATCCTAGTGAGTTAGGCTCATAAATTGTGGTCCGCAATTACATTTCCATTAACAAATAAAATGTTAAGGGTAACTTGCCTCGAACATTTACTTGACTGAGCAGGGTTGAACTTTCAGTTAGAAGCAACATTTTTAACAAGCATACTACCTCTTGTGCTTATGTAAGACAATTCAAGATGACAAATTGAGTATCCTAAAGAATACGTAAGGAAGACTTTTAATAGTTTTCTTAAATTTCTTTGTTTTTGAATGATGGACAACAAAACAGTATCCAACACACTTGAGTCCTCGTAAGACTAGTGAAATGTATATTTTTATTTCTTCCTTGGGAATATTAAATATAGTGATTTTAAAACACATCTCAGAGAACAAAGAAATCATGGATTTGATGTAAATCTAAGTTAATAAACAAATCCTTTTACCTTTCAGTATAAATATGATTCATGAGTCCTAAATAAAGAATTAAGAGACACTTATGGGAAATTTACCTCAACTTTACAGCTGTTAGAATTGACCCTGATTGAACTATCTTAAATGTTGTTTTATATAAAGCCCCCCAAAAAGTAAAAACAATACTAAGTTTAAACTTGCAATACCTTACTCTCATGCAGAAGGTGTTCATGATGTCCTTGTCCAAGGTTTTATGATTCAAGTCTTCATATGATGAAAAATAAAAGACATACATGATGAGCTTCCAATGCTCGCAATTCAACAAGGAAAGACATTATATTTGTGTGTACAAATAACGATCAAAATATCCATCGCAAGGAAAATTATTATAGTATGGGGAAGCTTTATTGATTTTCAAAGAAAGGTTATTATATATTTCTAAAACATATTATATTGTGTTAATCCATGCTCAACATAAATATAGTCAATTGGAAGGAAAGTTAACTTTAGAATTTTATAACTTGTCTTTTAATCCATTATTCCAACAAGTTATAAAATGTAGCAAATAAAGTTTCATGTTTATCAGAATAGATATACCTTTCCTTCCACCACTCAAGGTTCACTTGTAGGTTCTATGTTTATTTCGGGGAAAACTTGATTTCCATCTTAGTTAGCCAATCTTGAATATCCTACCTTGAAGGTTTCCATGATATATCCATATTTTATTCTATAAAAATTTCATTATGTCATGGCAATAGAACCTATTGTTGGCAACAAAGTGAGACCCTAGGCTTAGCAAGCATGCCCATGTATTTCAATATCCTAGACATGGTAAATCTCACCCTGGACACTAATGAACATTAGAAAGACATATTTAACTAATTAAGACCATTGTTTAAATTCAGGGTTAGGTTAGGATTTGATATAAGAAAATTAAAATTTTATACTTTAATGCATAACACAAAACTTAAAAAGAGCTAGATACAGAACAATACTGTTGTAATAAATTCAAAACATAACTTTTGTCTCTTTCAACTTTGACACTCCAATGGTCATTATGTTAAAGTTGGTCCTTGAGATACAATTTTTCAATTGCAATGTACATAAACTAAACAATAAGAATAGAAATAGTATCATGTAAAACAAACTAACAACTAAAGAATAGCGATAATGAACTATAACAATGTTGGTTTAGATCTAGTTTGGATATTCCTTATACTCAGATACTTTTAGGGCAACATATTGTCATTGAAAGGACAAGTCACCAAAGGATCAGATGGCATACCTTGTGAGATAGATAAAAGATAGATTGTAGTAGGTTAAAGGTTAGGCTGCAATAAATGGAAGGCCTTTAGGATAGTCCTAAATCAAGCAAGATAGATTCTCCTTCAAATGAACAAAGGAATCCTTATTCCATACACGTAGAGACACTCTTTAATGGACTCAAGTTGTTGCAATAGGAAAGACAAAGGTAAGGTAGACTTAGCAATTTAAATAAGGTTGCAATCCCCTTCCATACAATCCACAGAAGGTCACAAAAAATAGTCCAACAAGATCACAATTTATTTTAGCGGTCCATAAGGATATCACACCCATCCTTAGAAACCCAAAAAGAAGTCACTCCCATCCTTTATAATGGCATTAGGTTCATGACTAAATTCAGTGAACAAAAACAAGGTGACAACCTACTCCAATGAGCATCAACAGAGTCACGAACTGCTCTAATGAGTAGTGGCAAGGTCAAGGGTCAAAATTGGGAAGCCAACAAGGTCATGACTAGAAGTAAGAAGGTACTGTTCAACCCTTAGTTTCCATAGGGAGGTTATGACCTGCTCAAAAGAAGCAATAGGAAGGTTGACCCAAATCAAGAGGTCACGGGACAATGAAAACCCAACTAAGTGTCACCAAGATGGTCATGGCCCAACCCTAAGGGAATCAAAGAGTTAAAAACCTAGAATGATAAGAGCTACACACTCACAACTTAGAAGGAGAAGGGTTACAAAGTCAGGGCCCAACCCTAAGGGCATCAAACAGCTCATGGTCCAGTAAGAGAAGAGTTACACAGTCACATCCCAACATGATAAGAGTTACACAGTCACATACCAGCAGGAGAAGGGTTACATAGTCACAACCCAGCAAAATATATTCAACATAGTAACGACCTAGTCAAGGAGAAACAACAAACCCTTAAAGCAGTCCCTTAATCATATCTCCAATCTTCTTGTCAAGACACATACCAAATGAAATTCAATACTTGAATTTATAATCTTAGCAAGCCTTCTAGAAGGGTTAATCCATTAACCCCTATCTTTTAGGTTTTTTACCAAACATAACATAAAATAATGTTAGGTTGACTTAGGATAGGGTACAAATGGTCAAGTGGTCATACAAAATAAAACAATAAATTTAAGTTGACTTGAGATACTGTACCAATGGTCAAATAGTATTACAAAATAAAAACAATAAAGTTAAGTCATCATACCAAAGGTGTTCATGGTACCACATACAACACCTTGAAGGTGACCTGAGCTAGGGTGTTATTTGAAGGTGAATTGTTAAGATAGAAATCCACACCTTGTAAACAAACCATTATGGATTCCTAGTATTTAAAGGGGTGAAGCTTAATGGTACAACAACCCATTGGCCAAAGGTAGCTCCTAAATGACACTATCGAGGGAAACACTAAATGTATTTAGTTCAATTATTTTAGATGCATTTAATATCTCTTAGTGACCAAGTGTGAATACCCTTTTCATTTAGCGCTTAACACAAACACAACTTAGCTTAAGATGGGATGCAAACAAGTCACTTCCAGAGAAATAAGGTCAAATCATCCCTGACCTACTTATAAGAGGTTACCACAATTCATATTAAGGTTGAGGGAGAACATCATAGTCCATATCCCATAGTTGTACTGTTTGGTCATATGAACATGTATGCCTATCCATTTGAAAATTTGTAAAGAAAGTAAACTAAATCAAATAATGACTCCAGCTAGATGCATATGACCGTAAATCCCAATCACACCATAAATCAACACTCTATAGACTTGCTACACCACAATGAACATAGTCTTTATTCCATTCTATATTTAGTAACTCTTCATGTATAAACACATAAAAGGAATCAATTGACCTGTGAATACTAGTGGGCAATATGCTCTACAGTGTTGAAAATGTAGAAATTATTTCAAAAGAAAATCAACAAAACATAATTACTCCAATACCTGGATTATGACATCCCACCACTTGACCATGCTATCATCACCTGCTGAAAGTAATGAAGTTTGTCCTATGAAGAATACCTCACCAATCCAATAAATGGAGACATCCGTTACAAAACTAGTGGTTAAAGGAAATATTGATCCTTTGAATAGTTCCTTCCATCTTAGCTACAATATGCTATTGAATCATATGCATTACAAGGATGGTGGCATAGAGACTATTGAAATAATATTTCGACAAGTTCCAATTAGATTGTGAGCTTCCCATTCTTCGTAAACGCGTGAAGGATCTAGGGGAACAATAGATGATGGGTATGGTCTTGTTGGAAAATATTGATTTAAAATTTAATGAGTGGATCTCACCTGTACATGAAGTGACTCATGGAAAAAATGTTAGGACTTTGCTTATCAAAATGGATCAAATAAGAAAAAATTCAGCATAGGAAAATAAGGAAATGTAGGACTCTGTGGATTAGATTAGAGTCCATAATCCAACAAACCATGGCAATTTAACAACGTAAAATGAATAAGCATTTGATGAATGCATGGTTAGGTTCTTGAAGAGGAATCTAATCCTTGGGATTTATGAAAATATTTTAGATCTGTGACTATCATGCAGAAGATTATGGATACTAAATATAAGGTTTCTCTCATATACCTAAAGTTCTTTTGTGCAAAATCCAAAAACGCTTAAATCTAGAAACATACTTAGTATTGAGCTGACAAAAAGAGATTCCTTTGACATTTTTTACTCATGCCAATATTTTTAATTTTTGAGCTCATATTTAAATAAATGGATGCATATGCAACTAAATTCTTGTGACAAGAATTGTTTATTGTTTTGATTTTCTGAGTCTTAATCCTAGAGTTCAAGTTTTCCATCCCAAGGCCAGTATTTAGTCGATCACTTCTCTAAGTCATGTCTAGTTATCAATGTCAATTTGTAATGACAAAAAAATAGTATCAATGAATTGAGGTTCCCACGTTCAAATTTTAGGGGTCAACTCACTTGAGATCCATCGGTATGTATCATATGAAAATATAGAAAAATGAAGACAGGTCACTTGGTAGAAAATATATTGAGGAAGAAAAATGTTACACTTTTCAGTTGCACAGATTTGTTGGAGGATTTTGAGGTTCTCATGCATACCACAAGAGTTGTTATCCCAATGTGATACCACCATTATCCCATAACCTAAAATGTAATGGAATTTTTTTAAAGTTTATTCAAAGTAAATTTTTGGCGAATCCAACATTCCACATCAAAACATAGGAGCAAAGAAATCATGGAGTGTAGTTTCTAAGTTAAGTTGGTTCAAGAAGTAGAGTTTAAATGAAAGTTTTTGTTAGTTTGTGAGAGTGGGTATTATTGGGATTGAACCTAGCACCCAAGAATGTACACAGGCCTACAATGAAAAATATTTCATGCCGATGCATCAGATTAATATCTAGAACAATGTTGCAAATATCTCCAATTTCTCCCAATATTTCCAAAATTTTATTGAGCTTTAAAGTTTTCTATTGTTCCTAATGTTTTTGGTATTTTCTATGTTTTTCAATTCTAAAATTATGCTTGGTGATATTTTCTGAGTTTTTTAGGTCCAAGTTTATGCCTACTAATATTTTCCCCGACATTTTCCCTAATATTTCCAATATGTGTATATCTGGGTCGTCAGTGATATATCCCAAGATGAAAATTGCAACATTGATCTAGAAAAATATTTGTAGCTAGGGATGCAATTTGGTAAGGGTGGTTGAAAATTGAATTATGGGTTTGAAGCCATTTTGGAAAGCATTTATCTTTCAAGAGAAACTAGAGAAAAAAATCCAAATATGTGGAGAGGTGCACAATGTGAAATACTAAAGCCCTATGACCTTCTTTCTCACCAGGAATGTGTTTCGAGTGCTTCTGTGCACTTCATAAACACTTGTCAGGTTGTTTCAATAGATAGATTTTTCAAAGCAGAATTTTCTTGTTTTGGAACAACTCCAAACTTTTTGGTTTAATGATGAACCTAACAATGTAGAAATGTCAAGGATGTCAAAAGACCCCTGCCTAAGTTGTAGAACATTTACATAGTCTATATTCTTGCCTCTAGTGATTGTTTTTCACCTCTATGTATGGTAATCATCATCATCAACTAAATGTATGTGTGCACACATGCATAAATACCTAATACATAGCTCAATCAAACAAAAGAAAACATATTTATACCTTGATTTCTGGATCTTCACACTGTCTTCTTATGCTTTACCTTTCAAAACATCATCCAACATACTTCATTTTTTGTCCTATTTCAATAGTTTCATATTAGGACCCATCAAATATATTTATGTTTGTTTATGAAAATAACAAAAACAATCTAAATAAATACAATTCTATTACAACGTAAATTACAATACTATTCAACTATTAAAGTAAATTAATTGTTAAGAATATATCACCTGATAAAACATGGATAACCAAAAATACTATGTATATAAGGCCATCGATCTAATCAAAACTCCATTTCTTGCCTCTTAACTATGGAAATGTTTCTCAACGCTATATGTAACAAGTTCCAACGGAGGAGTCAAATAGCAATAGTGAAAATTACACAGTAAAAATATAGAAATAGATGTTTTTTAATGTATTCTTCCTTACCATTCATTGAGCTCCTCTCTGTTTCAAGAATAATTTAATATTCTCTACTAAACATGACCAACCACGTGAAGGTGGAAGCTCTTATGGCCCCTCCCCCCCCTCACATCACTCTCAGCTCCCCAAACCCAATGCCTATACTTGCATATAACAATTTATTTCACTATTTCACAAAGCAAATAACAATGCATCTACAATGCAAATTATTTCACTCAATAGTTGAAAAATGATTTCATTAAATCATTCTTTAAACCATTCAATCATTCAATAGATGAAAAAACAATTCATTAACTCATTCATTAAAACATTAATTTAGTCAATGGCAGAAAAAATAAATCAGTAAACAATTCAGTAAAGCATCCATTCATAAAAGACTAATTTTGTGCTATGCTTTCAAAAATATATTTCAAATTTAACAAAAGTTTTAGAGTGGTGGATTTATAAAAGGCCTATGCATATATTTCGTGGCCTTGGAGTCCTGTGTTTCCAAAATTTTCCATTCACCCCATTGCAATGTCAGACCCTTCTTTGAGAGCCTGTTTGCCTCCTTATTTCACTCCCTGTAAACATGAGTGAAAGAGATTGATTCAAATAATGAGAGAGAATGGGTTGTCTCTTCAAATAATGCATCTAGATAAGCAGTTCTACATTTTTGTAGCTTATTCATCCAGTTTATAACCACCATTGAGTCACCATATACTTGTAACTGTTTGCAATTTCTTTCATTGGAAAAACAGAGAAGTAATTTCAATGTCATGAGTTCTGCATAGTTGTTGGTTCCAGTTCCCAGGCCCAAAGAAATTTGAAAAAAATGACTTTGATTTAGATATAAGCATGCACCTCCTGAGTTTGTGCACTGAATGCACCTCCATCCAATTGCTAAACCTCCAGAGTGGCCAATGGCACTTTGCATTGTGAAAGAGTATTGCGGAAGAAGTGATGTTAAACTAGTTTCAACTTCTAGCTTTGGACCCATTGTTTCTTGTAGAAGGATGACTTCTGGTGATAGAACCTCAACCATTCTTTTTAGGGAAACATTTTTCCAGGTGCTTTCCAGACCCCTGTAGTTTATGGAGACAAATTTCATTTGGGCACCCCATTTGGGGTTTGCACTTCTCTAAGCGCCCCAAAAATGGTTATTTTTCTGCCACTTGCCTAATCCCTGAGCGCCATGCTCTGGGTCGTAGAGAGGTGATATGGTATTCCTCTTCCTTTCCCTTTGGATGTGATCCTAGAATTTATCCCTAGTCCTTTTGTAGGGATTTTTGGTTTTTGAGGGATTGGAACATCCCTTGAACGAAGGTGGAAATGGATAGAGGAGGACTGAGTGGGTGAGTCATTTTTTATGGTGGAAGGGGAGGCTGCCTGGTTTGAATTGGAGGTACTTTGGAATGTGGGGGAGGAGGTGCCATTTTTTGGGGGAGGGGTACTGTTTGTGATAGGGGTAGGCAAAGATTTTTATTCATTCAAAGATAAATCATTCAGATGATTGCTAAGGGAAGAAGTGTTCATACCCAGTGGGGGAGATGCGATCGAACGTTGTTCCGTCTGTTGAGGAGGCCCTTCTACTACTACTACTCCAGCTCTTTCCGATTGATCCAATGGTTGTTCTATGCCCTCCGATCTGAGAGGATTTTCGTCTAAATCTATGTTCAGATCAGTTTCTTTGGAGCTTGGGGCCTTTGTTCACCTATCCCACTTCCTTCTTCCAGTTGCTGAGGGAACAAAGTTTGGGCAGTTTCTTGCCAAATGTCTTATTTCATGAAATTTGTGGCATCGAAACGGGAGCCCTTCATAGTCCAACAACTATCTTTTTTTCTTGTTTTTCCATACAAAATTAAAGGCTTCCGGAAGAATGGTTCTGATGTTCAAAGAGACTAGGACCCTGGCTACCTTTTTGATTTCTGTCTACTGAAATGAGAGGTCCACTTCAATGAAAGTCCCTAGCTCTTTCCCAATTTCACTAAGCAAGGTCGGGTTCTAGAATTCCAATGGTAGTACTGGCAGGCCAAACCAGACTGGTATTGTATCCAGTTGCTTTGTTTCTGCATCGAACAAGGGGGTCCACTGCTTTAGCTGAAACAGGGTTTTCCCATATGTATAGACTCTGCTACGTATGAGGTCTACATCCTCTCTGCATCTGAACCAGAAGCTGAACCATCCCTTTGCAAGCGCATTAATAACTGGGCCTTCACCTTGAAGCCTTGTCCAATTTATCCTTTCCCATTCCTTCATTTTCCCCAGGGTGGGGTTTCTTCCTCTGATTTTCCTGACTAGGGCTAATCCGTCCATCTCCAGTGCTTCTTCCATGCCACACCTGACTCCACAAATTAGGTTAAAATCTCTTCTAGAGGGATTTAAACACTGATTCTTTCATTTCCTAGAGGTGATTTGGGTGCCTTCGTCTTTCGGGATGGAGCTCTTGTTTGAGATTCCATCCAATTATTCGGCGGCTTCTCCAGTGAGTGGTCCCTGTGACACTGAAGGATCAATTTCCTTGTTTGGGGTTCCTTATGGTTCCGCCTGGGGAAGTTCGATGAAAAGGGTTGTTGTAGCTGTGCTCAGAGGTTGGCTGGAGTGGAATAATGAGCACGGGCCTCCTCCTAAGGCTGGGTTCAATGGCCATGCTGCGAACACACCTAGCAGCTCTTCATCTGGCAGAGAAACTGGAACCTTGCTCTCTTCATTTGGTGGAGAAACTGGAACCCTGCTCTCGCTTCCAACTGTCAAATTTTCCAGCGTGTTCTGCACTGTGTCCAGGGATGGTATACCGGTAATTTTTGGCGAGGAGAAGATGTTGAGCTCTTGCTGCCATGGGTCAACAGAGTTGTTTTCCATATCTAACGGACCTACTCCTAAATTCATAAAACCTCCAAATTGATCTGACTATCCAAAACGAAAACCTTTCATTTCTTATTATATATTATATCTATTTTATTATTATTTTATATTATATGTATTTTATTTTTAATTTTTTTTATAAAAAATCTATACCGCCCATCGGATATCTGACGCATCAGTGTCAAATAACCGCCGGTTTTGCTTTTGCAGACATCGACGATACGGCCCTAGTAGTGTCGGTTCCGCGTCAGATATCCGACACATCAGTGTCGCATAACCGCCAGTGTTTCTTTTACAGACGTCAAAGATCCGACCCTGTTAGTGTCAGTTCCCTAACACTACTAGGGTCAGAAATTCGACTCACGCATGTCGGATATTCGACAGCTCTATAAATATTCTGTTATCAGCATTCTGATGATTGATTGCTGTCCAACACATCCATGTGAAATGTCGGATGACGTCTAATTCTAACGTTGGAAAATTGGGTTCAAATACTGTTGTGAATACTTGGAGTAGAACATTCGCAAATACTCTTGTTTCATCATCAAGTTCTACCCCGAGTAACGATAACAATAATTATCAACCTAATAAACAGACTCAATCTGTCAAACAAACTCAACCTGTGAGGTCTTCTCAGCCTATCCAAAGTGCTCTGAAGTTAGATTTACAATATGGCATAATTGAAGATCTAAAAAATACACGTGCAAATATTAGTATGTATGATCTTCTTCAAATTTATCCAATGCATAATAGTCCTATTATAAATCTTGCCATGAGTTCAATAATTCCTAATGCTAAGAAAAATATAGCTACTAATAATTCTAATAGTGATTTAACACTTACTGATAAAGGAAAATCAGTAGCTGATAAATCTTCCCTAATAGGAAAAAATTCAAAATCAACAACCCCTCCGTTCCTTCTTACTTTTGAGATTTTTAATAAGAATGTTCATAATTGCATGGTTGATTCTGGAGAATCTTCCAATGTAATGCCTTTGTCTGTGTGCAAAAGGTTAAATGGAAAATATGTTCCATCAAATTCACAAATTACTCAACTAGATAGAATGAATGTGAGGGTTGTGGGAGAAATGAAAGATGTTCTAGTTAGGATTGCTTGTAACCCTTCAGTTTTTCAAATTATAGATATTGTGGTTGCAGACATTCTTGATGCATATGGGTTGTTTTTTAGTAGGGATTGGTCTCAGCAGTTGAATGGATTTTTTGCTACAGATTGTTCAACCTTATGGTTGCCTAAAAATGGAAAATCAAATCAGATTAAGATAAACATAGAAAGATATTTGAAACATATAGTGATAGAATTACATGATGCCAATGAACCGGTTTATGATTCTTAGATTCTATAATGGGGAATTATATGTTTGAACATGGGTTTGGAAATTTTAAATCTGAAAATCCTGCTTTCTCTGATAATAAACAACAATCTGAAATTCTAAATGTTACAACTATTCCTCATGATTCTTCATTTAAAGAAATTATAAATAATATGGATAGTCATAATTATGTAAATATTATTGAAAGTAAAGTAGTTGCAAGTAGTTCTACTTAGACTTTATATTTTGATGGGTCGAAATCTAAAGAAGGAGCAGGAGCTAGTTTCCTTTTAATTGACCCAAAAGGAAACAAAACATGTATAGCATGTAGGCTTGAATTTAATTGTACAAATAATACTGTAGAATATGAAGCACTAATTCAGGGTCTGAAAAAGGCGATTGATTTGGATATTAAAGTGCTAGTTTCATATGGTGATTCTGAAATCATCGTTAGGCAAGTACGTAATTCTATCCACTGCATTTCTAAACATTTACAGAATTATCAATGAGAGGTATGGAATCTCATTTTGCATTTTGATGCATTCAACATAATGTCAGTTCCTAGATTCCAGAATCAAGAGGCAGATTTATTAGCAAATGTAGCATCAAAATTGATTCTATCTGAGAATTTTACACCTGATTTCTTTTTAGTTGAATTAATTTTTAGGCCTTCCATGCCAGATAATATCTATAACTGGCATGTTTTTGATAATGATTTGCAGGTTCTGAATTTCTTAACAAATGATAAAACTTTCAAAGATGCAGCCATCGACGAAGTTACACATGATGAAAATTTGTGGGACTTTATGGTAATAAATGTTTTTTGTTCAATTGAAAAAGCTTTTGAGAAGGTAAAACCGATTCCTAACTTAGTTTTAATATTGGAGAAATTTTTCGATCTTCAGGATAAGTTTAAGTCTGTTCCTAATTGTAAAACCAATAGTTCACAAATGAAATATGAAACTATAAATTTAGGAACATAACTTAATCCTCAAATTGTGAATTTAGGAATAGATTGCACTCCTATGAAAAAATCAACATTCATAAAGTTATTTAAAGAATTCAAATATGCTTTTGCATTGACATACGATGATTTAAAGACTTTCAATCCATAAGTCATGCAACAAATTATTCCATTAAAACAAGAATCAAAACCTTTCCAACAGAAACTTAGAAAGTATCATCCTTCCCTAGAACCAACAATTAACATTAGAGGAAATTTGAGATCTAAAATGGGCCTCCTAAGGATAATAATAAAATAATAGTTAAAATATTAAAATATTAATAAAATAATAGTTATTAATTTTGGAGGAAGAATGAAAAAAACTACCTTTTTTGTTTGTATTTTTGACATATCTCCCTATGTTTTTACTCAAATTATGAGCGGGAGGGCTTCTTGGATTTGGAATTCAATTCCGCATCCAACGAGTACCCACACTGCATACTTTTGATGGACCCCGCTACCCCCCAAAAAAGAAAGACTTGAAAAAAAGTGATGATGATGTCATCATCACGTTTTTAAAGGTCTTTCTTGTTTTTGGGGTAGCGGGGTCCGTCAAAAGTATGTAGTGTGGGTACTCATTGGATGCAAAATTAAATTATGCATCCAACAAGCTCTCCCGCTTGAAATTTGAGTAAAACCACTGGGAGATATGTCAAAAATACAAAACAAAAAAAGTAGTTTTCTTTTATGACAAATATGTCAATTCAACCATTATGGTTGACTCATTTTATTGAAATTGTATTGGTTCTTGAATTCCAACTCACAAAATTTATTGTTGGCATGTTTTCTTATAAGGCCCATTTTAGACCCCAAATTTCCTCTAATGAAAGGAATTAAATAAACTTTTAGCTGCTAGGATTATTTTTCCTATTCAACACACTCAATGGGTAGCTAATTTGGTTTCAGTTAGGAAGAAAAATAGTGATATTCCACTATGTGTTGATTTTTGAAATCTTCATAAATCCTCTGAAAAAGATAATTACCCAGTTCCTTCCATGGAACAAATCCTTCAGAAAGTCTCTGGGTCTGAGATACTATCACTTATTGATGGTTTCTCAGGATATAACCAAATATTGGTTTCCCCAGATGATCAATTGAAAATAGCTTTTAGAACTCGGTGGGGAACATATTCTTACAGAAAGATGCCCTTTGGGTTAATCAATGTTGGGGCAACT
This sequence comes from Pseudotsuga menziesii, assembly GCA_001517045.1. Taxonomy (NCBI): domain Eukaryota; kingdom Viridiplantae; phylum Streptophyta; class Pinopsida; order Pinales; family Pinaceae; genus Pseudotsuga; species Pseudotsuga menziesii. Next base: position 25,909 of record LPNX010269280.1, on the reverse strand, counting down.
TTTCAAAGAGCAATGGATATTGCTTTTAGAGGGTTAATTAATCATTCAGTAGTTGTCTATCTAGACGACGTCATTGTATTTTCTAAATGTCGACATGATCACATTAATCATCTTGGAAAAGTATTTGAACATTGTAGGAAATTTGGAGTTTCTTTAAATCCAAAGAAAACAATATTTGTTGTTATAGAAGGTATTTTATTACGCCGTGTGGTTTCAAAACATGGGATCATGATTGATCCTAAACGAACCCAAGCCATCTCAAAAATAACTTACCCTTCTAGCAAAAAGGCATTGCAATCATTTCTCGATAAAATAAACTTTGTTAGGAGATTTATCCCCAGTTTTTCAGAAATTATCCATCCTTGACAAAAAACGATTAAGAAGGATGCTATTTTCAACTGGGGACAAACTGAAAAAGAATCTTTCCAGAAAATATTAGAAGCCATTTCAGAAGCCCTTAGTCTTTTGAGTCCATGTTTCAACAAAGACTTCATATTGTACACTTTCGCTTCTGACATCTCATATGCAGCAGTCCTAACTCAGCTTAACTGGAAAAATATTGAAGTACCAATTTCTTTTATGAGCTCAAATTTTAAAGGTGCTGAACTTAATTACCACGAAGTTGATAAACAAGATTTTGTTGTTTTCAAAGATGTCAAATACTTTCATCCATATCTATTGAAATCAAGAACTAAAGTGATAGTTCCTTTCCCTTTAGTTACAAATCTGTCAGTACATAAATATTTAGGTGAAAAAAGAGCACCATGGATGACAACTCTTGAAGAGTATGACTTGGAAATTAAACCTTCAACGATAGTCAAGGTTCAGGGATTATGTAAACTTACTACTGAAGCATCTCATCTTCCTAATAACAGTTCTGAAATTGTCATTGATGAAGTCTTACTAAACAGAGAAATCTACTTTTATCCTCCACCACAAGATTCTTGGTATCCAGATTTAAGGACACTTCTGGAAACAGGAACTGCTCCTGATTACCTTGAACGAAGAAAAAGGAGAGCACTTAAACTGAAATCTACTCCTTATTTGCTAATTGATAATACTCTTTTTAGGAGAAATTCAGATGGTGTTTTACTTTGATGCTTAGATAAGGATGAAAAAAAAGTGATTTTGAAAGAATTACATTTTGGCCCAGCAGGTGGTCATTTTGGTGGAGAGACAACGACACATAAGATTCTTAGGGCTGGATATTATTGGCCTACCTTATTCCGTGATTCTTATGCTTTTGTCAGAAAATGTCAAGAATGCCAACTTGCTGCAGGTAGGGTTAAGAAGTTTGCTTTTCCTTTACAACCTGTTTCAGTTGAAAGATCTTTTCAGCAATGGGGTATTGATATTGTAGGACCAATAAACCCTCCTTACTCTATGCAACACAAATACATTATAACTGCAACTGATTATTTTACCCATTGGGCAGAAGATACATCTTTAAGGATTATAAACACCAATCGGGCTATCTTATTTTTAGAATCTTTTATCATAACGAGATTTGGTGTTCCGGATTCCCTTGTTTTTTATAATTCCTCATATTTTTCATCAGTTGAGTTAACTCAATTTGCCTTAGAGAAAAGTATAAGCGTTAGATATTCATCCAATTATCATCCTCACAAAAATGGTTTAGCTGAATCAACAAATAAAAACTTGTTGAAAATTCTTAAAAGAACTATTTCAATTCACCATCGTGACTAGCACACAGCGTTGTTTAATGCTCTTTGGGTAGATAGAGTAACTCCTAAAGCTTACATAGGAAACTCACCTTTCTTCCTAGTTTATGGAACCGAGGCCATTTTACTGCCAAATTTATTTTTACCTTCTTTACAGTTAGCCCAATCTATTCAGGATGAGGATTGTCCAGCTATGGAGAAGAGGATTAACACTTTAATAAAACTAGAGGAGGAAAGAGAAAGGTCAAAACAACATTTTATAAAACATCAACAAATTGTTAAGTCTTGGTTCGATCAATCTTCAAGTTCTAACAGAGAGTTCCAAGTGGGAGACTTGGTGTTAAAATGGGACAAAGCCCATGAGGAGAAAGGAGATCATAACAAGTTCCAAAATCTTTGGTTAGGCCCATTTGTCATTGCTGAGAAGATAGGTACAAGCACTTTCCCTTTGCAAACCTTAGACGGTCAGTTCGAAACATTTCCAGTAAATGAATGGATCTTAAAAAAATATTTCTGCTGATTTCTTCAGGTTCTGAATCTATATATAATTTTGCATATTAGATTACTTATTGTATAGATTTTATTCCCTTATTGTCAACTAGTTTTTGTTTGTAAATAATTTTTAAATTTCAGAATGTTTTGTATATATTATTATCACAAAACTTTATAAGATTATTGATATTTCTGTACAAATCTTTTATCAAAATAATTATGATAAATTCCTAATTCATATGTACAATCAAATTTCATTTGATTCCTGTATAAATACTCTTGAAATACATTTTGTTTTTCTTAAATTTTGAATTGATAGATCCTTCCAGTCAAATATCATGATCTATTAATCATTTGTACATAAGAATTGTCAAATCTCTGTATAATTTTTCAGATAATTAGTCGCTAATGTACATATGTTTTTGAGAGGACATTTGTAAATAAATAAGTCCTGTGGCTTAAACCCAATTTGTTCATTAGTTTAGAATTGTGGTGTTAAACTAAGTATTTTAAAAATTGGTTTATAATGATCAAAGTTTCTTAAGTCTATTGAGAACCTATCATTATTTGAAAACATTTGTAAATATTGTTTCGATTATCCCTCATTTACCTATTTCTTCTGATAGCTAGGATGGCTGATTAATGTCTTGTTCAAAACTTTGTACTTTGAAAATATTTATGGATCTCTATCATCAGTCATTTCTTTTAAAGTTTTTTACAATATGGAAAAATTTTAGATCTGTTCCATTCAATAAAATTCTAAAGTTTAAAATAAGAGACGGAAGGTCTTAGTAATAAGCTGATCCGATTAGGATTATAAATATCATCGGTATGACATTATTAGGAAATTGATAATGGCTCTTGTTCATAAGGTCAAGAGATAGGGGGTCTCATCACAAGCCAGCTGCTTCATTTTCTGGTGATATCAGCGACTGACATTACCATTTGGTCACCATGCTAGGTAGTGGTCTCTTATTTTATAAAACCTAAACTTTCAAACTCAATAAAGCGAAACATAACTTTGATTGAAGAATAGGAGGTCTCATCACGAGCTGGCCTAATCATGATCATCAGTGTTGTCTAGTATAACTTCATTTCTGATCATCAGAGTGATGGCTCTTGGTCATAAGGTCAAGAGACAAGAGGTCTCATCACGAGCTGACTTGCTTATTCTAGGTAGTTCTCGTGAATGATACTATCACATCAGGTTATCATGCCTAGATAGTAGTCTCCAGTCAAAGATATTGTTTTGATTAAAAACAAAAAGAGGAATAGAATCTAGAGATTTATTAGAGAAGTAAATTTCTATATTTTATACTGATGGTTCAGATTATCATTACTATCAGTACTTTGTTTTGACTGGGATATTCTTCAGCTTATCTTTTACAAGATCCTTATTGACAGAGATGGGATAATTCTGAATTATACTTGCAAATATAAATCAGATAATGGTTTTTATTAGACTGAGAATTTTTTATTGTTTTGAATAGATTTTAAGATTTTGTTTATACCATCATTTGAAAATTGTATGAGTAGAGGTAACTGGTTCGACCAGGTCATCGCCATTTGTTGGCAGGAAAAAACCATCTCAAATTCTTTCTACTTTGATTGAATAAAATTGATCAGTTCTCTTTTATAATTTATCACAAAATTATTTAAGAGTGCCTTCAGAATCTTTGATTCTGAAGGTACTCTCAATCACAAAGGATAATCTAATCAAAGTAAGTTTAGGGAATACTTTTGCTTCAGGCTAGGTGTTTTACAATTTGATTATCTAGCAGCTGTTAAAATATGATCAATTTTCATTACTATTTTATATGATTGTATAACTGATGTGCTGCTTATTATTATTATTTGTTGATTCACAATGCTTGAATTGAATTTTATAATTTCTCATTTTGTTTGTTTTCTATTTAATTCCTTTTATTTTTCTTTTTTAAAAATCCTTAAGATATGTTTTTTTTATGGCTAAGTTACATGTTAATATATATTTACTTAGGGTTAATTAATTGATTTTATTATATATTTTAACCCTTGGTAAATATTCATGTTATAATGGTCATATATAAGTCATGTTTTAATTTTGTAAATAAATAAACTTATCATTGCAAAATATAATTTTAATTTTTTCTTTTTGATTTCATGTCGAACTATTAAAACCAAAATCTCATGTGATGATCATAATGAAAATTGAAATTAGTTGAATGATCCTCATTATAAGGGTTTAATGGTTTGAATCAATATTTTATGTATTCATCGTGCTAAGTCTGACTTAATCAGGAATTAAATCGTTATGAACTTAGTTTTGAAAGGATTACTCTATGGTTGCATTTTCTTAGGGTTTGATGATTTCATCAATTCTATAAACCCTATGAACTCTACAGTTTCATAAACAAAAGGCTTCCTATCACTCTAGCTGACAGTTCATCTAGTTGCACATATTGATTTAATTATGATGAAATTTAGTGCTTAAGATGAATGGATTTGACACGATTTTGTACAAAGTTTAACACCTGTCGATTTCCATGCTTTTAATTGATAACCAAGTACTTTATCTCGTATCAATATGATTCCAAAATGACAGTCCTTTTGATGATGCGATATGATTTGTTTCCAAAATTATGATTTCGCATATAAAATCATTATGTTTTGGAATTGATTTTAGTTTAGTAGAGTTATGATAGTCATGCAATTATTCAGGGTTTCGATCTTGAAGCATGTGAGGGTTTTCAACATTCTTGATGAACTATGTATACCCATTCCTTCTGTATTCACAACACCCTTTAGCCCTTCATCCAAAGAGAAACCGATAGTTAAGCTAATGGCACCTCTAAGTCGTTTTGAATTTTCAGGACCGGAAATGTTGGAAATGGATCCTGAAGCTATGGCCTTATTTGAAAAGATTGGTTGGAAACCATTCTTTTGGAGTTTCAATGGAAATAATGAAGAAGTCACTCAACAATTCGCGCTATCCTTTGATGGGAATACCGCTCAAATTGGTGACTTACATTTAGTTGTGGATGAAGAGTTTATTTCCAAGGCCACAAAGCTTCCTCGGCATGGAGAAGGCTGGTTTTAACGGGTGAAAATAGACAAGAAGAAGTTTAAACAATTTCTTCTTCCATTATACAAAGATGATGCACATCTTAAACTCTGTTTTCCAGTCAAATATTTGAACTCTCAGTGGTGTCTCCCTTTTCAAGTTATTTCTAGGTATATTTCTTGCGATGGTTGTTACTCAAATGTTCATTTTTACCATCTCAGGATTTTAATAGCTTTAACTGGTTTGAAATTGAACTTACCCTATTTTATGCTTCATAGTCTACATAGAATGGTTGTAACAGTCCAATGAACTACCGTGAATCAAATTCATAGTTTATTTCATTATGGCCTGATTCAAGTTTTGGTTCAATATCAATCAGCTACGATGAGTAGAACATGGGATGAGTTTTTAAGTGATAATGATTTTGGGTTAACCTGCTTCTGACCTACTTGCTTACCCAAGACTCGCCCTAAACGAAGGAGGCCGCTGGAAAAAGAAGTAAAAGAAGAGTCTGATCCTATAGCTGATCATGAAAGGCTTGATAAACTCTATAGGATAGCTGAAAATGAAGAGTTCAATACTTCAAACCCTCCTGAGCAACCCAAGGAAAAAACTGAAATGAAAGACAAAGGTAAAAGCTTGTTCAAGCCTCACTATGTTAACTTATCCTTTGATTTGCATCCTAAGATAGTGTCAGGGGAGGATAAGAACGAATTAAAGGGAGAAAAAATTAAAGATGACAATAAATTTCTTGAACCAGTTATGGGAAAATCTGAAACAACTAGTCGAAGATTTACTTGAAGTATGGTAAGTCTTTCGATTCCAAATACTATGGAACATAATAGTGAACCTATCTTTGTTAAGTATGATAGTGAACATGAGAATGAATCTCCTCCTCATGAAACCTCATTCAAATAGTTTGAACATGAACGGAGCAGTAATCATGGTAATCATGTGGATAATTCACCCTTATTGGCGCAACCAGAACATGAAGTTAAGTTTAAACCCACATTGAATGATGACTGTTCGTTAGAAGAAACTTTAAAGGTGGCACAACAGTCAATTAAAATTTCCCGGCAACATAAGGATAAGTGGTTAAAAGAAGAAGAAGAAGCTTGTATTATCTTGAAAACAGAGTTACAACAACAGAAGAATGAATTACTTATGTGGTTGGATAGATGGCAACATATGAAAGCAAAGAAGGACAGATATAAATCAAAGAAAGAGTTGTTAGCTGACTCAAATGAAAAATTTCTGAAGAATGAAAAACGCTATGAAGAGAAAATCTTAAAGCTCAGAACTAAGCTATCAGAAGCAAGGAAAGACATCAAACTACAAATCGCAACTTAACAATTTGTTTTGTTTGTTTTTATGATTTTGGTTGTGACAGGTAAATGAGCAATTTAATAAACATCCTACAGAATCGAAGATTCTGTAGGATTGTTTTATATTTTTATTCTTTTGTTACAATCTTAATCATAATTTAATGAGAAACTTATATTTTAACTATTTGTTATAGGTGTACCTATGACATAAATACATCGAATCTAATGGAGATGATTTTGGTAACTGGTATGCGTTTTTGAAGCTGCTTTTGCATTGATAGCTGGCATATATTCTGGATGGTTACGCTCCATTTGCTACATTGGAAGGTCATTTTTCCAGGTGCCCCTTTCGGTATAAATTGAGTCTTGTTGACAGTTGAATGAATCTGGGGATGTTTATGACTTGTTTTAACAGCTGTTAAGAGACTGTTTTTACTATTTTTGTAAATAGATCCTAAAATAACTCAAAAAGCAGTTAATATTTTGAGGTATATAAGTCTCAAAGATTTTCTGAGTAGGGGTGGATGGAGTATTGAAGAAAAGACTTATTGAAAATATAATACAGTTTCTGGTTTTGATTTCTCTGCTGGAGTTTTACCTTAGTGGATAATTGCAACTATATTTCTCAAATTGGTATGAGTACTTGTTACTATTTCTAAAAACTTAATATATATATTTCGATATACTATTTTCTCATCTTACATTTTATACAATTGTATTGTGATATAATTGTGTTTATTATCTAAAAATATACTCTGTTTGCACAATATTGATGTTTGATTGAAAGTATTACTAAGTCTAGTTTATTGATATTTTTATTGATAATTGAGATTTGGTAATAATACATTTCATATTTATTTTTTATCTCATCTGTATTTTTACAATGTTTTCATAAATGAATATAATCCTATTATTCAAATATTTAGTATTGAACATTAGTTATTTATTAATAGGACATCACATGATAAATTAAAGTAGTTTTTATATTTTAATTTTCTATTGTTGTGCATATTCAACAAAGTGATTTGTAGGATAATAATTTAGGTATTTTCATTTGAATTGTTATCGTTTACCTCTTTGTTAATTTAAATCATTAATTGATAATTAATCTAGTTTTCCAAGTTGCTCTCAGCTGAGATAGGGTAGTTAGTTAAATTTTAATTCATAGTTTTAATTGATTTTAAATTTGATCATTTAAAATTAGGATTTAAAAATAGATTATTTTGTTTAGTTCCTTAACCAGAAAACTGAAAACAAAAACCAAAGAAATTAGGAGACTTTCATTAGGAAAGCAATTTTAGTGTTAGATAAACTTTAGATTAACATAAGATACATTTTGCTAAGTTTTTATATTCTCCTTAAGAGGATAAATTCAGCTGGTAGTAGGAGACCATAACCTACAAGATTTAGTCATTCCAAACACACCGAGGGCTATTTTAAGCACTTTGTGTGGACTATTTCTCCTTAGTTGTCCCAGGTCAGAAAATCAGGCGAATGCCATCTTCATGGAATCACACCTATATCTACATGTATAAAATTGAGAGGAAGTGGATATCTTGGTACCTTTAACTGATTCCTCTTCAAGGTATTTACTAGTACCCACATGTATCATTCTTCTTCTTGAAATTTATTTTTACTAAATTTGATTATCTTATAGTTATATGTTTCATTTTAATTTAATTAGAAGATATTGATCCCATCAAGGTTCTAAATATAAAAAATATTAACAAATTTATTAATTTACAAGTGTATACAAATAATAAATAACTTTAAGAAGAAGAACGTGAACCTTAATTTTTTTTTAAATGAATTTTTTAAAAGCTCAATCGAGATTCTATCTGACCACACATAAACCCTTAATCGTGGTATTTAAAAATGTGCATAAAAGTTCAATTGAGGGTTTAAAACTTCGATTGATGGATTTTAAAACAGGATTTTAGCCCCCTTTCCTACAAACATAATTTTTACTGGCATCTTTTCAAGGCCTAAACACTCTCCTGGGATGCACCTTAGGTGGTGTACTTCATACCGATGGATTCACTATTGAATCATTTATCCATTGGCATATAATTTATTGATTCTTGAGTTCATATGATAATTATTTTTTATTTTATGTTCAAACTTACACCTAAAAACCATGTCCAAAACTTTGAATCAACGCAAAGAAAAATCAACAACGTAAAAAGTACACAACCAAAACATTTCAAAAAATATATACGCCCCACATCAATGTGTTGTCTTCAAAATGGTTTTTTTGTTTTTTGTTTTTGTTTTTGTAACTAGTAAAAAAAAGTCTATGTTCACACATATGTTTACAAAATCGATTACAATTTTCGATGGTCATCAACTTCGATAATTTAAGAAAAAAATATAATTTTCCAAAATAAATTTTAAAAAATATGCGTGACTTAGTGTTTTTTGTGTATATTATGTTCATATTTTTCTTTTCAAAAATTATACATTTGTCACTAAATTATTTTATGTGTGCACAAGACACATGTTAACTTTTCTTGAAATTTACAAGAGCAAACATATCATTAAATGAAATTTTGACATATTAAATAATATTCATTTAAAAAAATAATATAGGTGGAAAGACAACAAAGTTCCCTACAATTTGTTTTTTGTTTCGTGTTGGAATTCACAAGGCATATATGAGTTTTGAGAGCTTCAATTTAATAAATCAGTAAAAAAATGAATTTTCACTGTCACTTTTGACCAAAAAGAGTTACCCATCCTTATGGATTCACCTAGTATCATATTTTGGCATATCTAGCATCTCCCACATGAACTCTTTAGTAATCGAGAAAATGATGGTCCCATCCCTAGTTACCATAACTTTTTTCTCTTGTGAGTAGAGTTTCACACAACATGTGACCATTAATTCATGGAAATGATGCATTTTGGGTATCATGGAAATGGGCATATTTGATTCCCATAGTTGCAAAGAGTCATGGGCATTGTCAAATCTATATTGAGCCACTCTTATGTTTTGTTGCATGTCTAGAATTGATAGAAAAAGGTTAAATAAATTGGTCTAGGTATCAGTCAAGTGCTCCTCTTGTAGCTATAGGATTCTAGATAGACTCAAGGGATATGAAGGTATCTATGGAAGCCATGAGGTAGATCTAAGAAGATAAACATGATAATTGATAATGCGATTTGTAGAATTACCTGTCTCTAAGAGTTTATCTCTATGTTGTAGGTTGCACGACTATCTTGCTTTCTTGGAGCTCCTTGCAAAAGTATGAAATGTGATCCTTGAAATCCTTTATTGAATAAATTCAAACTTTGACACATAAATGAATAAAACATGTGGACAAATCTTATTAGCGAAGGAACTATGACGCATAATTCATTTAATTATTAACAATTAAAGGTGTCAATGAAGACAAAATTGATTGGTTTCTGTTTTTCTTTCATGGTCCATCATCACATTAGCTACAACAAGTGGAATGCTCAATTTAAAGCTTGAGAAAAAGGTGGTATCATTTTATTTCTCATATGAACCTAAAAACATGAGGAGGTTACAAGTAGACATGGGAGTTTCACCTTCAATCTCGTGCATATTAGTGCATCTTTGGAGCAACTCTACGGGTATGACCACCTTTATGATTTTGATCTTTTATTATATCTCTAATTGCATGCGTAACTTGCAAGATATTTTTCTTCCTATAACCCATTGGTTAGGAGGGCCATGGTCATGTCAAAGATGTATCATTGATGCACCAAGGAATCAGGGACCCCACTAATTTTTGTAAGTAGTTTCAGTCTTGCAACTTAAAAGGTATTAAAATATTACTTATGGGAGCTTGACTATGTGAGGAGGAACCACATGTAAAAATTGTTTCAAATCAAGCTTGTGTGTTTTAATTGAATGCCCAAACATTTTAATGATCATGAATAACTATTGACCGTATGTTGGCACAATTATACCTTGAACCAGGTTCACCTAAACAAACACACCAACAAACCATAAGGTACCGACTGGATATGGTTTGGACATTTCGGTATCACTTGCAAAGGAGAATAATTCTCACCTAAAGTACCTATGGGAACTATAGGAACCAGGTTTTTGTAGTGGTGAAGGGGAACAAGCCAACATTATTGACATTGAACATAATAATAATATAGAATTTCAACACACCAAGAAATTTGGCATGACATAGTCTTCTACACATAACATTTAACTAACTATGACATGTAATCTTGAATTATGCAATGTTCATATAATTCATAAATTCCTTCATTAAACACATTCATTTGTCACCTTATGCAGCAGTTAAAAAAAAAAAATACAACACATCATAACATCACACACACATTTAACACCATGATATTTATGTCGAATTTGAATACGAGAGAAAACCATGGAAGTATTTTTATTATTAATGATTCATAGTAAATAAATGCTCCGTGTCAATGCACACAACCTAAATAATTCTTTTGTTCCTCTATTAAAATGGATCTACGTAGACACCTTACATATATTCACTTCTTCTATGTGAATCTCTCATACAACATCTTCAAAACATATAACTTCGACAAAACACAAAAATATTTTTAGTCTCTCTCATTTTCCCACTAAATCACTAGGGTAATTGGATGTATTGCTAAGAAACCCCCAAAATTTTGAACCCATTACATACATATAGGCCTTTGATATCCCTTATTTCCACACCCACTACCAATACTTATTAATACAATTAGGCATAAATTTCTAACTACCTAACTTAAGTATGCTTTTGTCATCTTTAAAACACCCACCTTCCTTGATTTGTAGTTGCTTCATTAGAGTTGACCTTTCCTTGGTAGACCATTTCTATTTAACCCTGTTCATACCCCAAAAAAATTCTCCAAAATGTATAAAAAATTTCTACAACCAAAAGGGAACCAACACTCACATGTGGCACATCTTGAGCCACTTCATCTGTTTCCTTGTGGAGCCTTCAGCTACGACATAAACTCATAATAAAATTGCTTCATTGCTTTGAGTTTCCACTAAACATTTTATTTTTTTGGCATACTTCATCAATGACCTCTACAGTAATGCTTTGTTTTGTTTCCAATTGTGTTGTAGTCCATGTAAGGACTTTATTGAATTTTGTATGTACTTCACCAATCACCTTAGAGCCTCTTTTTTCTTCTACTTGTAGTTCCTCTATTTGTGTAGTCATCTTCTATTGCTCAACCCCCAATGTGTTGATTTTATCCTATAACACTTTATTTCTAGCATTTTTTCCATCCTATCACCTAGTGATAGGATATTTCAAAGGACCTCTAGAATGGCCACTTTATCCTGGTAACACCCTATAGCACAGTTGCATGCAATAATGAGTCATGTGCCCATGATATATCTGCATACAACTACACACAACTAACTTTAGAATCCTTGATATCCTTGATAAACTCCTGTGTTTCCTTATGTCATTTCTCTAAGACTTTCGGTGGGGTGCTAGGAACCAAATTTTCCTCCAACTCTTTTATCATTTTTATGAACCCAATGATGACTTCTCCCAGTCACATCATTTTCTCTTAATTCGTCATTTCATCAATTATCTTATCCTCTATCACTTCACAGAAGGCTACCACGATAGTATAATTTAACTTTTCTTTTCCTAACTTAACTGATCCTAGAATTTTTGAAGTTCAACAAATTTCCCTTTAAGGGTGGAATGTGAGCCATGTGTCCCATCATTAATTCATATATCACTTTCTCATGTTCCTTTATCTCCTCTACAAAATCTTGTTGAAGACTATGTAGCATAAACATTGGAAAGACTAACGATTTCATATCAACATAGCCCAACTGGTGAGCTTGCTTATTGAATCCCTCCGTTATAAAATTCAATTCCTGTAGTTGTAACTAAACTACCCAATTTGTCACAGTTGGAAGTGTTGAATGTTCTCTCTCATCATCCCTCCCAAGCTCCTCTTATTGTGCACCTCCTTGTTGAACTGATGCTATATGGATTACTTGAATTTCCTGAATTTCTTGACAAAGTGTAGCAAGTTGGTCTGTCAATCCCGCTAATAGTTGGGAAGTCTTCTCCTCCACAAGCTTCCTAGTTTCTTAAACAACTTCGTTGATCATGTCAAACAAGAGGTTAACACCATTATTCATCAACACTGTAATGACAACCTTCTTTTGCTCCTCCTCCTCCTTCTTTTTATGACTCTCTATCGAAGCATGTGCTTTCCTTTTTCTAGTAGGGACATGATCTGTTTGTGTTGCACTTGAGTCTCTGTCATCATCCTTGGATTGTGGTGGATCATTTCCATTATTATCAATGTCATTCATACTCTTTTAATGACTTCCATTTTGTTGATTCCTTGGTGGTCCTTCTTGGCGTAGATCATGTTGTGGAACATATGTAGAAATATGCTCCATTGTGACAGGAACCTTCCATTTGTGTATCCCTCCTGAACAATGGCTTCTATATCCACCTCAAAAAAATTATAGTTAGTGAAAAGCAACTGATGAGTTTGATCTCGCCTAGAATTCACATACATATGATGAGGCTCGACAATGTCTTTGACCCTTTCCACAACTTGTGCTTCTATTCAAGGAAGATTCACCAGACTATATTGGATCCATTTATTGGCACAATTTTACCTCGACCCAAGTCCACCTAAACAAACACACCAATAAACCCCAAGATACCAACCCGGAAGGGTTTAGCCCTTTCGAAATCATCTATGAATAAGATGAATTATTTCCCAAAGTACCTATGGGAACTACAAGAACTAAGTTTCTACAATAACGAAGGGGAACAATCCAAATTTCTTAACATTCAACATAACAATCCTATGGAACTTCAACACACTAAGAACATCAACAAGACATAGGATTCGATGTGTAACATTTAACTAACTGCGACATGTAACCCATAATTATGCAATGTTCATATCATTCATAAATTTGTTCATTAAACACACTCATTTGTCATCTTATGTAGCAGTTAAAAAAATATTACAACACACCATATCATCACACACACATTCAATGCCATGATTTTAATGTGGAAACTTAAGATGGGATAAAAGCACGAAATCATTCTTCTTATTAATGATTCACAGTAAATAAATGCTTCATGTCTATGCACACAACCTCCTTACTTATCTTCTCCCTCTATTATAATGGATATGTAGGTTCCCCCATAGGCAAGTTCGTCTTGCCATCATCCCCATTTTTCCAAATATCTATGCAATGAGAAGAATGTTCATCTCTAATAGATTCATTATCTTTCATTATGGGAGTTCCATCAACCATATTGAATTTGAAGTATTAGGGGGATTCAATGCCCACAATCTTCTAATTTCCATCCAATAAGTGTTTTTTCCACAAAGGCCTTCAAAGTCAAAAACTTCTTGAATCAGGTATGGACTAAAATTACAATAATCTTGGATGGATCTATAGTTATCCATGATTTGTGGTGGTGATATTATATCATGTCTCTTCAATTGAGCCTAAAAACTGTCATATGTTCCATCTATATCTTCATGATTGTGACCAACTAGAAGGAAGCTTACATATACAGTTGTAAGAATACTATTTGTTGTGAGCATGGATTCAAAATAAAATAGGTAATGATTCTTGTTCTCACCTCCAAAACTGTTGAGTTGTAAGAATAGAACTAGTGGAAGTTTGTTCAAGGATGCACTTGGAATCGATAAAGCCTGTATGGCCATACTTTTAAATTTGTATAACTTTCCATAGCATTCATTTTGTATAATTGCATCATGCAATGTATACATTGAAGACCCTTTCTCATACAACAAATTCCCAAATTCATCAACAACTAGGTCCTCTAACATCCGTAGGAATAAAGATAAGGATGATACAGTGTAGTTCGAACCACCATCTAGATAAGGGAGCCCAAAGTGACCAAAACCCCCATACATGTTCCCATGTGTGAAAATGCCATTTAGATGAACTGGTAGATTACAGGAAGCACTAACCAACGTTGGATTCATTCCCATCCTTGGAATAGACATCTTCATCTTGTCCATATTGGCATGCACAATGCTCAAGTATTTGCTTGGGTTGCACTCTAATTCCAATCTATGTGCATGCTATGTTACCTGACAGCTGGGAAGGTAATCATTGTGAAATTTATGGAGTTGGTGCCAATATTTTATCATCATTGGGTTTGTGGTGACTCTAAGTTTTTGTAAAATTTCACAACACTCATCACACTATGAAAAGTAGAGGTTCTTTGTGATTGTTACATCTTCGAAATGACCATGCCATATATTTATGAAGTTGGACTATGAAAATGGAGGAAGCATAAGCTTGGAAAGGTCATCATTGCACTTCCGAAGAATTGTTTTCTGTGTATAATTTGCAGCTAAATATCTTAGAGGCATCCTCTTTTCATCCAGATGCACTAATTAGGCTTGGTGGGGAGCTATATATGAATTTTTGTTGTATGCCTTTCTTAGACTAGCCATTGTTGCTAAAGTATTAGGCTGTGTCTTTGTTGACCCACTATTTCCATTTACTAACCTTCTGCCACCATTTATAATTTTCCTATTATAATGAAAGAAGGATCTTGGTATATAAAAGGATAAATACCATGTGTTTTGAAAAACCTCAATGCCATCAAATTTCATGTGAAGAAAGATCCTTTCCTTTATGTTGTCACTCCTATTTATAATTGTATTTGATTCCAATGAATTGAGCACAAATTCCCTTCTTTAATTCTCACCCTTGGATTTAATCATGCGCCAACCATTAGCTAATGATCCATTGGTTATTCTAAACAGATATTCCTTTTTACAACAACTTTTATTTCTTAATTGTTTGAGGAAGTGATCTTCATCTTCATCTTCAGTAGAACCTATTTTCTTTGCACATGCATGAGATGAATATGGCCTTGGGAATTTGTTGTTATCATGTGGTCTGGTTTTCACTAATTGGCCATAACATAAATAATTTATACCAATGGGATATTCCACTACACTCCACATATTCACTTCGACCACTGGTATAATGTCTTTCAATTTGACATCTAATCTAGCACCACTAAGGTGCACCAACTGGTCAATAGGACACCTTATCAAAGAACCTTATGATAGATGCAATGGTTTCAATTTTGTGCGAAGCTTTTATATATATGAATACCAAAATGAAGACCATCTAACCTACATAATTGTACCACTTCTCCTTCAAGCACATTTGTAATAGTCCCCTTGGAAATATACTTATTATCATATGACCATGGATGAGTTATATTTATTGATAATCCTTTAATATTCAAGTTATGATCTTCAATGTGGGAACAAGATGATTGGTTTAATTGGTATATACCTTGAACTTGCAATAAAGTTCCATTTTTTTGGTCTATCAATTTATCTATTGGCCAAGATATTATATTCATGGATTGGACTAAGGGGAGCATTTATTGCAACCTTATATAACTCGTTCCACCATTACACCAAAATTACATAATCCCTTAATCTCTCCTTCAATACTGTAGTCCTCAAGCACATTTGAGATAAAAACCAAGGATATGCATTCCTCTGTATTTGAACATATATGCTTCAATATGACATGGTGTGCAAGGAATTCATTCCTTTATTTGGGACCAATATTTACATAATGATATTGCTCCTGATTATATTACCACTTTGATGTAGAACCTTCCCTTGAATTTGTTTCATCATTTGAAGAACTATTTTGATTCCCATCACTGTCATTATTTGAATGATCACCCATTAAAACCCCCATCAAACTATGATCTGTTTGAGGTACCAAGAATTCACCATGCTTAAACATTTTCACTCTTGAGGCCCAATCTATTATTCCTTACATAGACCTGGTCAAATGGATCATTGATTATGTCGAAATATGAACCAGTACCTTTAAGGACTCCAAGGGGAATTTTTATGCTTTGTTAATTCCAGATACATTCACTATAATTTATGGACTAAATACCTCAAGGCTCAGAACATATATTGATGCAAGAATTCATCATAGCATTTGGGGAGAAACATGAAACAGATTTCATGGTTAAGACATGGATGTTTGACCCTGAAATCTATGTACTCAAATCTACTAAGTTGTTCCCAAATTTTCTTCTTCAGAAACTTTATAAGTTGCTCACGGACAGGCTTTGCATATTCTATGTTGTTGGAAATTCTTCCTATTTTAAAATGGAATGGGATATGTTGGATCATCACACTGAAACTACGAGGAAAGTATTCAATTGGGCACACATTTTTTCCGTAACCCTCATGGATGTGCTTGCTCAAGCACATAAGGCTCCAACTACCAATAAGCTCAAATTTTACTTATTATCATACTTGGTAGATATTATGCATGCCTAAATTTCTTATCTTTCTATGGACTGACATTGGACCATGAAGAAACACCCAATTCACATGCACTTTTCAATTCTGTGGGAAGTTAACTATAAACCCTATATTAATGATATATGTGATAACTTCTTCAATGCAATTTATTTTATCATTTTTAAGAAGAATGCTCATAGGATCTCAGAAGAGGCCAAAAATTTGGTGTAACCTATGGGAGATTGGTATGCACTGGAGTTCTCACCTATTTAGGATATGGGGCAGTATATCGGTATATCTGTTACCCAAGTTTGTCCTTGTCATATTGTTCCTTGCATATGTATCTTTTCATACTATTCTTGCTGGAGCTTATGCATAATGCAATTCCCTCAAAACGAAGGCCTATCCAAAATTCCCTTTGTACATTGGAATTTTAGTTCTCCAAAACTCACCTCATGGATGCATATTAGCAGATGGGTGAATCCGTGGACCTGGGTAACACTTTTTGGCAATTGCATTTCGGCAAAAACAGAAAAATGCACCTCGGTCGAGGGTTTAACAAGCCCTCGACCGAGGTCTTAATATATCGACCAAGGTTTTGTTCAGCCCTCGACCGAGGTATTTCTTAACCCTCGGTCGAGGTATTAAAACCTCTACCGAGGGTTAATAAATACCTCGGTCGAGGTATGGACCTCGGTCGAGGTACATACCTCGACCGAGGTGCCTGTGTCGAAAAAATTATAAAAAGAGGCTACAGGGGCTGCGGCCGTCTTTTTTGCAAAATTTCACTATGGAAGCTCGACCAAGAAACAACGAGCGACGTAAGGATTG
>LPNX010269254.1:219157-295775 GCA_001517045.1 Pseudotsuga menziesii | reverse complement strand
TGATGATGACTTAGCTCAAATATCCAAGAGTGGAGAACTTAGATCGTAAGAGTTTGGAGGATAATGGTCCATGCAAGGGCGTGATAGCATCAAAATTATTTTTAGTAACTAACTAGAATGTCATTAAGAGGTCATGCATGATGGTTTGAGAAATTTTTACTATCAATGATATGTTTACAATCCTCTTGTAGGGATTAAAGAAATTATTTCCTCTTGTGACCAGGTCTATAGCCTAAAGAACCATGCTTAATGCTTAGAACATCCAATTATTATATAACAAAGGCTTTGGTCATAAGTTGTAACACCTATTCCTCTAGGACTCATGTCTCATGCACAATGTCCTAAAAATCAATGAAGACCTTAAATTGAGGGAAATTTAATTGAACCTATGATTGCTACTTGGGAATAACTCAAATGATTCTAGTGAGCATTCTTAGGAGTAGGATCCAGGGACTCTAGTGAGAATTCTTAGGAGTAGGAACTAGGGACTTATGCATTAATAGTTCATGGTAAAAATCATGGTTCATGAAAGGGCACCCATAACATCATTAAGTTATTTCTATAAGGCATTAACTAGCCTTACCATTAAGAGGTCATGTGTGTACTTGTTTAAAAAAAATTGATGATCATTTGATGCTTACAACCTTCATGTAGGGCCAAAGGAAACTATTTCCTTCGGTGATCATGTCTACAACATAGAGAACCACACCTATTGCTCAATACGTCCAATAAGGATATAACTTCAAGTTTTACATCGTCTATACAAAGGGTAGGCCTTGTGGTCTAGGCCATGCTTTATGACCAAATACTAGAGACAAAGGCCCTAAGACCCGTTCCTCTATGAATCATGTATCATGTATCATGAACATGCTCTTAAAAACCAATTTCAAATAATTTTTTATAAAAAATTTATTATTTGTCTCGGGCCTACAGTTGATTAATTGTATTTATGGTTCATATAGGTTTGTTTAGTTGATGTTTTATCGATTTTTTTCAATCCTCCATGAATTCACGGAGGATTGAAAAAAATCGGGCAGCATTTCGGCTTGCTCGAGACACATTTCAAAAATAAACCGGTAGCATAAACCCTACTGGTTGACATAATTTAAATATATATATATAACAAATTAACAAAAAAATTAAATTTAACTACAAATTTTTAAAAAACCGGCAGCATTTCTGCTTGCCGGTACACATTTTAAACATGAAAATTATAAAAATATAAATTTACTAAATTTGAAAACAAAACTATAAAAACATACATTTACTAAATTTTAAAACAAAATTATAAAAAATATACATTTATCAAATTTTATAAATTTACAAAAAAAAAAATTAAATTCCAATTGAAAAATGTTACCTCTTTGCTCCGACATTGTGATGAGGATGGCTTGCTTTGGGGCGATGGTCGTTTTCCCTCGGTCGAGTTCGTTGTCCCTCGATCGAGCTCTGTCCCTTGGTCGAGTGATTGAAAATGACAATTGGGGCCCCGGTGGCCCCTTTTTATAATTTTTTTTGAAAAACGTACCTCGGTTGAGGTATATACCTCGACCGAGGTTCATACCTCGACCAAGGTTTATACCTCGGTCGAGGTATTTATTAACCCTCGGTCGAGGTTATAATACCTCGACTGAGGGTTAATAAATACCTCAACCGAGGGCTTAAAAAAACCTCGGTCGAGGGCTTTATAAAACCTCGGTCGAGGTATTAATACCTCGGTCGAGGGCTTAACAAGCCCTCGACCGAGGTACGTTTTTTGGTTTTTGGCAAAATGCGCTTGCCAAAAAGTGTTACCCAGGTCCGTGGATTCACCCTTATTTGTTTAATTTAGTGAAACAATATCCTCAGACCTTAATGAAATGAAATGTGAAAGAATATTGCATAAGAGAGAGAATCAATTCAATAAACTCAGATCAATTATTCATGGAAAAATTAAACACACATAAGACCCAAATTGGAAGAATAAAATTACATCCATTAATCAATAAATAATATGTAATGCAATGCTGTTACAAATAGGATAATTTGAATACTTAAGATAGGATTCGAATCTACCAACCTCGACTAACTCTAGAGCAAATTTGGTGTGGTAAAATCACCACTAGAGCTCACTAGTGCAGCTTCGGATCACTGAGTCAATTCACAACCAGTTAACTAACTTAGTTAGGTGAGCAAAGGCACCCTACTTTCCTCAAATTATACAAAGTGGTGCTAGGATGGCCGAGAGTGATCTCACTAATGGGAATCAGAGCATAACTGAATACCTACTAGGTTCAACTGTTGAATACTGTTGGTGGCACTCACAATGTGTTCATAAATTATACATATTGGTACCTGGAGATCCTAAACTCATGCAGATTGGTGCATTGACTATTAGGTGTCCCTCAGGTGAGTCCTACATGCATTAGTGAAGTGACAATAATATCCTAAGAAATGAAAATACAATTAGACTATGGAGGTCAAATGGATGATTAATAAATAATCCTTACACCCCACTTAATCCTAACTTGGAAAACCTAGTCCCTAGAAACTAAGACCAAAGGTCACCCATACAATGTAAATGAAAACAAATAGTTGCTTAACAAACCAAGGAAATGGGGAAAACCTCATGGAACCCCCCCTCAAAATAAGCAGGAAAACCAGGATCAAGCTTTCATACTAAGAGAAAAAAATTTCTTCTTGAGTAAAAACTTATGAAAATATTTATGCAATCTGCATCCCTTTGGAGTAGCAATGTAGAGCGATGGTTCTTGTGTGAACTAGTTTCCTGGTACTGTGCATGGGAACCTCTACACCTTCTTCCAATACGATGTCATATAGAAGAAGAAATGTTTCCTTTGTGTCTTCTTTCTGGAGGAAGAGTGACATGATCCAATTTGTTCTTCAGTGACTAGAATTGTTGATTAGACCTTACCATCATGTAGCATATCTCTGAGAGTTTGTAGCACCTCCCTGGGAGAAATGAATTTTCTTGACATAGTGCAAGGATTTCATTTTCAGACTAAGATCTTGTTCTCCTCATGTCATATGACTCTCCATTCATATTCCCAATACCCTCAATAACCTTTTGAGCCCATTTAGGCCTAGGATTGGGATTAGGGATTGGATATGGATATGAATCCAATTGAACTTCATCTTCAATACCAAGAACAGATTCATCTTGGTCCTATGCTTTAGATTTCGAATTTGAAACATTAATGGAAAAATTATCATATGAAAAATATTTAGGTATAGTTGTTTTACCTTCCCTTTCAAATGATAGTTGATATTACACCGGATCTGAGTATGGCATAAAGTGTGAGAATTCATATGCCTTGGAGGAATGGTTTGCAACACTTTTTTCTATAATCTTCCCAGTTGATATATATGTGATCTCCATAGAGTCGTGACCTAATAGCACTTGCTTTTGTGAGCATGCATGATTCATGTGGTGTACAGACAACAAATTTGCTACTAAGGAGGGCACATAGAGAACATTCTTGAACACTCCATGCTATGAATTGATTTAAATATTTCCTTCAGCTTGGATTTGAGTGTCATCTCCCATGTTAATACTTGGACGATCAGTAAGTTTTAGTGAAGAGACTGATTCTTTAGATGAAACCATGTGATTGGAGGCTCCTGAAGCAATGGGGAAGGCATGTGAAGTTTTGAAAAACCAACCTTCAGTGCATGGAATCTCTCATAATGATCTTTTGTCTTGTCTCCAGATTAATCCTTCCTTGTGCCTTCAGGGAGGGAAATATGGTGTTTTTCAAGGAGTTTTGACATTTTACCTATGGCCTTCTTCATACATTTTTTCTTTGTATGATTTCCTTTCTTACAGTATGATCACTTTCCCTGGTCAAACTTATGATGTTTGTACTTCTTAGTGCCCAAGGATTCATCTGTTGGATCAAACTCTTCCTTAGGTTTGAATTCAATGTTCCTTTATTCCTTTCCTTTTTTCTTTCTCCTTTCTTGTGCATTATTTCTCTCACTAGCTAATAGAGATTGATTTGGGGAGGCTCTGATGGCTCCCATTTGTATCAACTTTTCGTGTTCCTGTATTAGAGACTTTGTGAAGGAATTAAGGGATGAAATTGGCCAATTAGGAGTAGTCAATATCCCAAATTGAAGTGTATATACAAAAACTGAAAATTCTATTACAAGTTTCCTCAAAATAGATAGCACCAATTGCTCATCCTTCTTTTCAATCATGCACTACTTGCATTGCATGACTAGTGATTTGAATTTTGAGAAAAAAAATTGTATAGTATCAAATTTGCTGAGTTGTAGTTCTATCAGCTCATTATAAATGATATGGCCCCTCATCTCATACTATTTTCCAAACAAGGATTCAATATTATCCCATACTTCTTTTGCTTTTCTCAATCCCTCAAGGTGAAAGAGTAACTCTCTAAAGATGTGGATGCGCATGAATCCAAATGCTTCATCAAGCATGTTCAGAGACTGCAATTTTTAAGATATTTTTGGGGTTCGACCTCTCTTCCCATGGTGACCCTATACAAACCCTTAGTGTGTAAGAAAATATTCATATCATCCCTCTAATCAAGATAGTTGAATGGTATGACGATCTTGGGTGTCAAAGATGCTTAATTGTCCATCTTACAACTTTAAGAAACAACTAATTCTCAAGAAAATATTCAATTTACATCCAAAAACACGTCAATTCAAATTAGACCAATTAAAACACTATCCACTTAGACATGTGCACTTTTTGTAGTTGCATCACACTTAGATAGACTTCTCTGGGTAGAATTAAGAAAAAGCAAGGAAAGAATACTAGGAATTATGTGGAAGCCAATTGCTTATGGTGAATCAATGGAAGTTTTCAATGTTTGACACTCGCCTAAATACCTACTCTGATACCATGTTTAATTTAGTGAATATGGATCCTCACGCTTGAATGAAATCAACTGTGAAATAAGATTGCAGAAGAGAGAGAAGCGGTTCAGTAAAATCTGATCAATTATTCATGGCAAAATTAAACACACATGAGACCAAAATTTGAAGAATAACATTACATCCATTAATCAGTAAATAATATGTAATGCAATAGTGTTACAAATAGGAGAATTTGAATACCTAAGAAAGGATTCAAATATACCAACATGGACTAACTCTAGAGCTAACTCAGTGTGGGAAAATCACCACTAGAGCTCACTAATACAAGTCTGGGTCACTGAATCAGTTAACAACTAGTTAAATGACTAAGTTAGGTGAGCGAAGGTGCCCTACTTTCCTCAAATCATGCAAAGTGGTGCTAGGATGACTAAGAGTGATCTAACTGATGGGAATCAAATTATAACTAAATACAAATGAATACCTACTAGGGTCAACTGTTGAAGACTTTTGGTGGCACTTAGAGTGGGATTATAAATTATGTGGATTGGTCCCTGGAGATCCTAAACTCATACTAGCACAGTGAGTGTTAGGTATTCCTTAGGTGAGTCCCCCATGCACTAGTGAAGTTCCAATAATCTCATAATCTAGGAAAATATAATTAGACTATGGAGGTCAAAGGGAGGATTAATTAATAATCCTACACTATTATTCAATGACAACAATTACAATATTTCATAATATGTATATGTTTCTTAAAATCACCTTGTTCAAACATAAAGGTTTCTAAACTATATTGAAAGTTAGATTGGAATATAGTTCTTAAAAAAAATAGGGTTGTAGATACATCTCTTGATTTTTTATTTGTCTCAAATGTAGAGAGAAAATTTTGTAGTATCAAATGGCCAATTCTTCAAATTCTACCTCAGTCCATCATATTCAATGTTCGACAAGATTCTCCCTTTCTATCCTGAGTAAGTTTAGTTTTATTTATATTTTGACTATTTATTTGAATTTATGTTACTTATTCATGCGAATATGAAATTATATCAATTTATTATTTATTGTATGATCCTGATTCAGGTTTGAGCTTCGATCCACTAGACATTCCAACGGTTTCAAAATGTCATAAGATCTTATCGGGAGAAAGATACCACAAGAAGTTTGTAGATGAAAATGGGAATCTACTTTACCCCATAAATTGTAACATGCTCTTTTTAAGTCACAATCTGTTTTCATCGATGGTAATTCATCATGGTCTAGAGCTCTTTTATGACACCTCGGTAGTTTGTGGTTGTTCAAAATGTCAAGGGTTGAAGGAGAACCCTCTACGCGTCACACTCACCCATTACACCAATGATATATTACTTAATGTTGATGGTCTAATACCCCCTATTGCAGTAAAAAACCCAAAAGGTGATATAGAAAACACATATAGGAACTCTTCCCTATGTTCTTTTTTGAAAAAGTTGGAATCCAAAACAACTATGTCTCATCCTAAAATAACAAATCCCTCTACTTGTGTTCATTCAAATGAATGATTTAGTGATCCAAAGTATGATTTGAATGTCACCCAACCCATATCTACTAGAAGATCAAAAAAATTGCATGAGTTCGGAGAAAAAAAGTCCAAGTAAACATCAATGTCCATCCAATTGTTGGAGGGTAGCGATGATTTATCCCTTCATGTGAATTTTCAAATAAAATATCAAACTTCTTACAACCATGCCATTGTATGGCGCTTGGTTTTCTTCTCAAGTTCTGCCTGATGTTGGGAACAAATTCTCCTTTTGTGGTAATTGTTTTATGATTGCAAAGTGTAATATTGATGCTACAAATCTTGGGTTGTTTATCCTTTCACATGTACTTGTTCCTCCCAAACAATTGGTAGCACTTATGTCATTTTACAGTTTTATCTATTGTCATTATGATTACTTGAATATTGTTAAATACAAGCATAACATTTCCATGTATAGTATGTGCATGAATGGTTATGTTTAAATGGAAACTTTAACAATAATAACCTATTATATATAGATGGTCTTCCATGCACTCATGGGAATATTGTAGTGTTCATAAATAGTTCTAGGTCCTGTTTATTTTCCACAAATTATTTATTTGAGGAACACTTCAATGATCAAGATTTATTTATGAAAAGGAAAATATAAAGATTTGTTGTTGTACATGCAATAGCTAGTTTGTCTCCTGGTGACAATTTGTTAATAAACTACAACTTTCGTAGACCACCAATCCATTAGAGGCGTCTTGCATTGGGATTACCCTTAGATATTCCATTGGGGCATAAGGAAAAGAACCATTGATTAATTGTATTTGGAAATTTACAATGGGAGCCATGTTAATGTATTTCTTAGTTTGAAATTATATTTTATAAATTGAATTTGAAAATGTGTTGCTCAATTTTTAATTTCTATAAATAATGTGGAATTGATGTTAACTTATTGCTCAATCTGAATGTTTATTTTATACTTTTTTTGCAACTTATCATTTTGTATTGGAAATTATCCTTATGCTTTTGAAATAATTGTTTTGTATAGTAATACATAAAACCAAATTCATTGTTCTTACTAACTTCATCAATGTAACGTTCAATATTTTCTATATTGGGATTCTGATAATGAGTGACCTCCCTACCATCTTTATAATGTCAAATTGAGAGAAGGATAAAAAGGAGTGCAACTTGGAGAGGAAGCATAGCAAACATGGTTGAATCTACCAGTTGTTCAATTTCCACTATATCCATCTTCATCAATTAGGGATGCCTACAGTGATAACAGTTCTTCACATGTTGGAAATGGAGGAAATGTATTAAATGTTGGTATGGATGAGTTATTACACAAAAGGAGTGCCATGGATGAAATTTTGTTTCATACATTGTAGGACAATGAGCTAGGGGATGACACTTGTATCACTGAATCCTTCTTGAAAATCCTTAAAACAGAAAATTCCACACCTCTCTTTGAACATGGTCGGTCAAATTCTACACAATTGGGGGTGATGGTGTTACTGTATAACTTGAAATTAAAGTATTGCATGTATGACGTGGATTTATAGACGATGTTGAGGTTAGTGATCATCAACTACCTTATATTTTGACGAATATTGTTACACAAATTTAATAATTGAAAATGGTTGATTTTATGAACATCAAGTGACATTGTACATCTGTATTTCCCACTAATTGTACAGTTTATTCAAAGATAAGGTACTTTCGAATGATAATGTATTTCCTGGAAGCTATAATGAGAAAAATGAAATATTGAAAATGTTGGTGTTGAGTACATATCATATCATGCGTTTCCAAATGATAGTATTCTATATAGAGGTGAATATGCAGAAAAATAGATATGCCAAAAATGTGGGCATGGAAGGTACACAGAATCGAATAACAAGGTCAATGCATATTGTCCTCCTCATAACATATTGAGGAACATGCCTATAATCCAAAGGATTCAAAGGCTCTTTTGTTGCAAATAATTAGCTATGTTGTAGGGATGTCATGCATCCCATCGAAGTGAGGAAGGATTATTGTGAATCCCAATAGATTCAATAAACATAAAGCATATAGAGAATACATGGCCTGATAAATTCAAGGATGAAGTACACAACCTTAGATTGAGAATAGCCATTGATGGTGTCAACACATATTCCCAACCAAACAACACGCATATTGTTTGGATTGTAATGGTGATCAATAACAATACCCCCCCCATGGTTATCTGTGAAGAATGGACATCTTATGTTGGCTCTTATAGTCCCTAGTAGAAGATAAATGAAGAATATGGATTTTTACCTATGACCATTCATCAAAGAGTTTAAGGAATTATGGTATGGGTTAGAGGAATACGATATATTGAGACCCATCCATTCAAAGAGGAGTTTTATATTGTATGGAGTATGTGCATACACCACAAATGATTATCGAGGGTTAGGATTTTTATGAGCTCAAATATTGTTTGATTTGTTTGTATTCAAAGAAATATTGTTTTGGAATATTTAATTCATTGCAACTATCTTGATATTAAACACTAACAATGTGCTATGTATACCATAACATCATAGGTATTGAAACAAAAGGTTATCATGGATGTAAATGCTATGGACATTATGATAGAGCTAGGTGGTCCAAATACCTATGAAATCCAGTGTGCAACTTATCTATGGTATTCCTCCCAGAAAACCACCCTTATAGAAGAGCAACAACTACTTTCATTTGTAAACGAGAGAGAACCCAAACTTCCAAAATAATGACATTGATTGACTAGCTCAGGGCATATAGAGAGAAGGAGAAGGAAATTACAGAGATGCCCGATTCAAATGGGGAACCTACGTTCAATGATCTTGAATTCTTCGACACCTATGATGACAAAATTCCCAAAAGGATGAACAAGAAATCGATATTCGATGAGCTCCCATATTGGGAGCATCTTAAAATTATCCACTTACCAGATCCCATGCATATATTTAAAAATGGTTCATGTTCTTTGTGGAGTCAAATATCATAAAAAAAAATGACAAGTCGAAAGTCACGAGAGATCTTATTTCTTCAAATACTAAAAAGAAGGATTTTCCAAGCTAAGAAAATACACGAGAGGATGGCCACTCTTTTTCATATAAAATGTTGATGTCCAATGGATTTTGAAGAAGAATACCTTAATTTAGCAAAGAAAGTTATATTGGGTGTGAAGTTGTCCTCTTGTTATGGGTTTTCTCTAAGACACTACACTACAGATGAAAAGTTGATGGGTTTGAAATCACATGACCATATCAGTCTTCTAAGGGTACGTATAATGTCCAAAAAAATCATTTTATTATTATTTTATATCGCTTACCACATAAGGTAAAATGAAATTAATTATTTGTGTTTACTTTGTAGTGTCATTATCCGTTGTTTGTACACGGGTGTGCAAACCACAAATTTCTCGATCACTTGTGGCGTGCCATATCTAGACTATCTACATTTGTACGATGGATCACAACAAAGGATATTTACATTGCTAGGATTCGAGATAAACGAGATTGTTTGTATGTTTGAGAAGGAACTGTCGTCGAATTTCATTGACTTGTAGATTCATCTTCTAATTCACCTATTGGATGAAGTTGGATTAGTTGGGGTGGTCTCATGTCATCGGATATTCTTTTTGGAGAGGTACATGAGAAAATTGAATGGATTTATTCAGTAAATGGGAAAACATGAGGGGTATATGTTAGAGAGGTACATAGTATATGACTTGTTCTATTATTCTACTGAATACATCAAGCAAATCAATGACACACCAGGTGCAGCGATTTGGGATGACAAATGTGATGAGGACAAAAGGGAAGGGGAGTTACTGGAAATAAAAGGAAAAAATCGCTTAATAAGGAGTAAGACATGTTTATATTTCAATGTTCACAGTTCCACATAGTAACTATTCACAACAAACTTCAAAATATATATTGCATCCAATACATTCTGAATGTGGTTTTGTTTCCATGAATACATCAACAAATTCAAAAATTGATGAAATCAATAAATTCATTATTTACAATTCAGATTCAACGAAGTTATGGATCGCATTGTATGAAGAGCAGAGGAGGAAATAGGCCATTGATAGAAAATAATTCAGGCGGTTGCATGGTAGAAGCATTTATTTTCCAGATCATTTTAAAGAGCGTATGACAATGACTTTTCCCAACAGTTGGGTTGCATACCAAGTTAGAGGGAAATATGGTGCATCCATTTGTTACTCGCCTGAAGAGGAGGATGCGCTAAACATTGGAATCAGGTGCAACAACTCGGTAATAAAATATTTATGTACATTTCTACCATTATAATGCAATTTTGAATTGTAACATCTATATTTGATATATTATTTGTTAAATTTCTGTACATGTGTATTTGGTCCCATCTATGTGGGAATATGGACATCATTTTCACACCGAGGATGTTGATGGTGTGCGTGTTATACAAGACTTAGGAGTGGAAGTCAAGTTCGACCAATCTAGTCGTGCTAGCCACCGTGATCAAAACCTGATATGGTGTGAAATATGGTTTATGAATTTTAAGTAATTTATGATTGTATGGAATGATTATATGTCATTGTCCAAATTACTCGTATTATGTCACCTGTATACATATTAATACACCATGAAAACAACTTACATGATTCAATTTTAATTTATTTTTGTGAAAGTAAAGGCTAACATATTCTTGTGGCCATGAAGGTGTTCTTTAATTTCCATATTAATGTTGCAATAATACTTGTATTTTATGATGGTTTTGTTATGAATAATGTAAATATTTATATTTGCATTAGTTTATGGCATTTTTGTTAGATTAATGTACTTTTTTTAATTATATGATTAGATTCAGTTAAATTAATTTATGGCCTTGATAACAATGAATTATTTGATGTCCTTGATAACAACATAATATACAAGAAAATTTAATGTTCAATATTTCATGACATTTTTGTTATAAATTATAATGCTAAGAATTATAATTGCATTAATTTATGACACTATTGTTATAATATTTTCATTTTTTTAATGCCAATAATAGAGAAAAAACAACTTTGAAGGATGAAGGGGTTAACAATTTATATAATTAATATGAATCTATATTATCTTAGAAATATTATCTTAGAAACTAGACATATTCATTTGCAAACTCTTGATTTAATGAATATTTGATCTATTAAAATTTGCTTAGCTTTGAAATTATTATTCAATTAAAAATAATTTAATGTTATTAAATAAAATTTGCAAACAATAATATTAGCAATGTAAAGACTCCTTTAAAAATAATAATATTATTACATAAATACAAGAAAAGTTAAGGTGGTCTATAATTTCTCCATCAATATTTGAATGTTTGTATTTCATGATGTTTTTGTTATAAATAATGCGTTCTTTAATTTCCATATCTTAATTTATGACACTTTTGTTATAATATTTGAATTTTTTTAATGCCAAAAATAGAGGAAAAAACGCTTTTAAAATAAAGGCCTAGATATAGAATATTCTTTAAGAGAGAAAATGGCTTTAAATAAATATGTTGTATTAATAATTTATATAACTAATATGAATCTATACTATTTTATATACTCTTTTAGAAACTAGATATATTCATTTGCAAACTAACATACTTAATGAATATAAATTATTAAATATATTATATTAATAATTTATATAACTAATATGAAACTATACTATTTTAGAAACTAGATATATTCATTTTCAAAGTCTAAATTTAATGAATATTTGATATATTAAATTTTGCTTAGCTTTGAAATTATTATTCAATTAAAAAACAATCTAATCTTATAGAATAAAATTTGCAAAAAATAATATTAACAATGTAATACAAAACTCCTTTAAAAATAATATTAGTATTACATAAATAATTAATTACTTTGTTTGAACACTAGCTATGTTTAGACCTCATTTTTAGAGGGTATAAAATGTGTTCCTTAAATGCGGACTAAAGTTATATTACATATTGAATATCATTATAATTAACAATAATTAATAAGTTTGGAAAGTGAAACATTTGGATTTACAATTGAGAGAAAATGATGCTCTTTTAATTAAGTATTTGTCTTTCTTCCAATTAAAGTTTTCATATTTATCATTGTAAAGTAAGTTATTGTCAAAATATTTAAAATGTTCAATGATAAATTGATAGTTCATATTTACATTTTTTTTGTGAGATTCATATTCATATATTATAATAATATTACATGGTGATACTTGATTTTTTTTTAATGATGTTTGTTAATTAAAATTATAAATTGAACAATATTCACTTATGTTTATCATTTGCATATATAATTAAGGTATACACAACACTATGCTATAACAAGTTAATTTCCTTATTAAGAATTATGTTGAACTTAAATATGGCCAATAATTCTTCTACTCCATGTTCAGGTTCAGATTGTATAGATTACACATTTCATGAGTTATGGCTCTCCTTATTTCAAAAGAGAGGAGACAACACTAAGCTTATTCACAAGAGTATCCCTTAGAAAAAAAATATTATTTCTTTGACTATTTTTCAATGAAAGAGTATCCCTTAGAAAAAAATTATTATTTCTTTGACTATTTTTCAATGAAAGAGTATCTCTTAGAAAAAAAATTATTATTTCTTTGACTACTTTTCAATGACACATAACCTATGGAGAACTTATGAGGCCATATATATATATACAAAGAAAATTATAATAAATTATAATATCCATAAAAATTAGATAAGAACCATATAAATATCAAGTATAAAAAATTATTACATAAACATAATATTATGAAAAACTATAAAAAAAATTATAAACATGATATTATAACAAATTATAAAACAATCATAAATCATAGAGTTTTCACAAATACATCCATAATTTACGTTACAATTTATAATGTTTTGTTGACTAAATAACAAACCTCATGACTTTGAATAATACAAAGTTCTTATAGTATATAAGAACATTAGATCTATTTATAAATTCAAAAACACAATTTAAAATTTTATGATTAAATAATTAAAAAAAATATAGTGCTTATCATAAAAATTTAATGTAATATAGAATAAATTTATTATGTAATCTATTATTAAATAAACTTCATTAAATAATTAATATTAAAATAAATTAATGTAATTAAAATAAACTAATATAATATAATATTCACATAAAATTAATATATAATTATCATAGTTTACTAACTCTAAAGAGGGAATGCTATATTATATTCAAGATCATAATACCATCAGCTTAAATGACATATAACTTATAACAAAATATAAGAAACTATCTAAACATTAAAGAAAATCCTTATATGGTTTTGAATGTTTAAACAATTCATGAAAACACAATAAAGTGATTACATTTATATTTATATATATAGTGATTATAAAGTGATATATATAGAGGGCAATCCTGATTCCACTCATAGAGTAAAACTAAGCATCAAAATCCGCTTATATATTTTTGAAAAACGTTTAAATTCAGAACAGATTACCCATTTATATATTTTTGAAAAAAGCTTTATATTCAAACAGATTACCCATTTGAATATTCAGTTTTAGGCTGCCTATATTTTGGAACCAATCATTTACCAGTAGGAAGAGCATTTTCATTACTCAAGAGGCTGCGTTTTATTAGTGTCCGGGTAGACGCACAAGAGAAACATTGATTATCAAAAGCATCGTATAGGATTATTTGAACAACAAATTATATATATATATATATATATATATATATATAGTGTCCGGGTAGACGCACAAGAGAAACATTGATTATCAAAAGCATCGTATAGGATTATTTGAACAACAAATTCTATATATATATATATATAATTGAACTATCATAGATGCAAACATCACTTATCTGTACCATTTCACATGTAACATTTGAAAATAACATTGAAGAATGCATTTTTGAGTTTTATTAGTGTTCAAGTAGAGCCACTAGAGCATGCACCAGAGCAACATTAACTATCAAATGCACCGCATATGATTATTTGAAAAAAGACTACTAACATTGTAGTGATATATATATATATATATATCATAAATGCAAACGTCAATTGTAATATTTAAGCATCCATACATTTAATTAACAATGTACTCTTTCACATGTAACATTTGACAATAACATTGAAGATTGCAATTGACTAAAAAAATATATTTTATTATACATCAATATCACTACCTTTGTCATTCAAAATAGTACAACATAGAGATAACAATAATCAAAATGTCAACATGCATGTAATTGTTACACTTATTTGTAACCCATTGTTTTTCAATTCGAAGAGTATGTCTAGTACATTATTATACAAAATATCTAATTTTCATAGGCAATTATTTCAAAATATATAGAGAGCTAAAACAACTTGCATTAACATCAAAATTAAATATGGATCATCATTGTTCACTAGAACTTCTCTCAGTGCCCGAGCCACTTGCATCACATGGGTTATTTTGTTGAATGTTTTGTTGATTGACTGGATTCATGTCCTCTTCTAGTTTAGCTTCCATTTGCAAACATAAAAATAAAGTGTATTGAGTGTATCTACATTGCCAAGAATAATGAGAAATAAAATAGATAATATACATTAACATAAATTGAAAAGTGGCGTACCTGCATAGTAATAATTGAGTCATGAATTATACACATTCTTTCAAAATCACGTCACATGCCTTCCATCCACGAGTTTTCTATTGGATCTAGTCCATACCTTGTTTCCTGCAAGTCTTATGCCCCATCACATTAATTAATCGTCTATTTAATATAAATTATTTTTTATTATAAAATGACAGAAGTAAAAAAATTAAGATACTTACAAAGCTATAATACTCAAAAATTAATTTTTGATATGCCAACATATACTCCCAACCTTTGCTTAACCCAATGTCAAGCAATTCATCAGATGGTTAGAATCTGTATGTTAACACTTGTTTGAAGACATACAAGGATTGGCAGTGAAAACAAAAGAAATAAAATATATAAATCACAACCACTACGAAACCTTAATTTTTATAAGGAAATAGAAAATACTCACAAACTTTTATATCAACCCCTTTCTTCCCTACCATCATGTCTTGTGTGTTGATTGGGTTCTATTTTTTTTTTCTTTTATGCATTAACAAAACAATTTTAAATGAATATTTAATGATGAATTAATTAATGATATTTACATAACCCTAAGAAACAATGATTTCATAAATTTGAAGCACGTTGATGTTGAGATGACTCCTATTGTGATGAAATTATGTCTATTTCCTTGACCATCTTTTTTTACACTTTTTTTGACACTCCTACTGGAACATTTCACATATCACCTCATTCGTCCTTTGGGATTTTCATAATCTTCCTCAAAATGTAAATTGATTGCATTAATGGATTTTTATGTTGATATGAAAACTAAATAATTTAGCATAACTAAAATGATTGAAGGAATGATACTTTGTAGTAGTCACACAAACAAATAATTTCTACATAAACATATTTATGAATATTACATTTTCAATGATTCTTTTTTGTTGTTGTATATTTTTTCTATTGCAAGTCATTAACCATTCCTCCAGGAACACTTGTTGTAATTTACATATGATCTTATTTTTCGAATCATTTAATTGGTTTCAGTATTGTAAGTGAAAAGTACATTTGTATGTTCTTTCCACTATGTCCATCATTGTATTATAAAATTATTTTCTCCTTCTATTAACTTACAGCACCACTCCAGATGAGATATGACCAATTGATCATCATTTGCATCTTCCATGATTTTTTTCCTTCTGATAACATTTACTTTTGTTGTAGTCAATCCCTACATAACATATGCATATTATATTATTTGAACTATATTAGTGAATAATCATAACTACATAACTACTCAAATTGAATGAAATAATTCCTACTCACTTCTTTTTTATTCACATGATTCATCCCTCTGCAACCTTTCAATCAAGATTTTACACTCTTATGTAATTAGATTGGTAATAATCTAACCGATCTTCCTCATTTTTTAGCTCTCCATTTCACACATTAACAAATACATATTAGTGAAATTTACAAATAATTTTAATAAATTAATTTTAATACAAAAATTAATTAGAACCACTTTCCTTCTTCGTAATCCTGGATGTGCTTCCACCACGTTGACTGAAAATTTTATCCATTGAAATACCATGAATTTTTATCAATAAACAACATGGACCATTAAATACAAAAGCTATTAATATATTATCCAAACAAATTAAAGGCCTTAAAAAATAGAAAATAACTCTGAAAACGACATGTTTTATAAGTTCAAGAGCACTGATGTGTATACATATATAGAAGCAAAGGTGCATTTAGTCACATAGACAAATTGACACGTTTATACAACATAGCAATGTGGATTGTGTACTTCATTCTTGAATCAATTTTTAAGTCATACATAGGTGCTTTATACCAATAGAACTGCACCGTGTACATCATCCTACCAATATATGTTCTATTATGTATAAACACACCGATTATAGACAATCGTAAAAAAAAAACGATAAATGTTTTGTGGTGTATCTCCATAGTGATGTGCCATTACGACACGCAAACTAGTGCGTTTTGGAAACAAAAACACACTAAATTTGACACATTCATTTATTTTTTGAAATTAAAAAAAAAATAGAGTCGACTCATTACAGTTTCAATCCAAATAATGAACCCATATTTTCCTAAGTCTTCTATATATATCCACAAATTCAGCAAATCTAAACTCCTTAAAAGGTAAAATCGTAATTTTGAAACAGTAGAGGGATTTAATCCCTATTAAAATTTCACAGCCTCAACGAATGAAAAGAAGCACAAAGAAGAGAAGGATTGAAACAGTGAAGGTACATTTGAAGTTTTATTTTTTTAAATCTACTTAAATTCTAAATAAGATAATAACATTTACAATATTATTGACATGGAATATTTACTACATAGGGTTATGTCTCATTCAACATACCTAACAAATTTGGCTCTTCAAAGTAATCTAGTTTCTCCTCTTATCACATATATATTGTAGTTGGGCTACCGTGACATAGCATACATATTGATCTATTTCTTTTTTCGAGATACACATTCAGATGGGGTTACATCATAGATCATTACATCTTGATCCATTTAGAGCCTTTGTTTATCAATAGTTTTAGATTATTTCATTTCCAGGACTGATATCTCCTTGTCCATTGAGATGATTTCAGTGGTAACCTAGTTCATTTGAACAGAGTAGCAAATATGGTACACAGTTACAGATGGGCATATGATATAGAGACATGTATATGGTGAGATTAATTATATGGCTCCTTGGTTGGATTTTTCTCTCTGATGTACATTAAAACCTAAACTTGTTATGTTATGATGATTGTGGAGACCTATGATTATATTACATATATATTGATGCCTAAACCTGCGTTGAGAATGATTAAAAAATATAATGTTGAATACAATTTCTTATTCCATGCTTTTTACACAACTTTTAAACCTTAGTGATATCTTGGTTACATGTATCATTTGTCCCCATTCATCTAGGTCACCCATAATTGATTTCCTTCCATGACCTATGTTGATTGAGACCTGTGAGATTGAAGATATTTTTCCCCATGTTGACCCTTGTGCAAGACAGAATCCATGTTTTTGTGTGTATCTGTCTATGAAGTATGTGGCTTGGACAGTGTGTCCAATTTCACTAGATGGTTTTCCTTTAGTCCTCAAAACAATTTTTCCACCCAACAATGTCTTTAGACACTAAAGCATCGGAACACATAAATGTTATATCTAAATGATGCAAAGTGTAAATTTTATAAATTAGTCAGTGGCTAAAGAATGAGAACTCATCCATTGTATGATGTAAGGCTTATTTTCCCAAACAAGAGAAATAGGGTGAGGAAAAATCGTCGGGGCTATGGATACTCATTGGCAGCGAGGCTAGGCCTTAGTCATTTTCTGGATCCAAGAATATTTCCAAGGGCACCTACTTTTGAAGGTTGGATATTGTCTTATCTTAAAGTTAATTTTTTTTTAATTCAATGGTCAAAGAATGAGCACTCATTCTTTATATAATGTTCATCTCATTTTCCCCTATAGGAAAACAAGGTGGGCCTAACAAGTAAAAGTTATTCCTTTGTCATTTTCTGATAACCTAGAAGTATTTTCTAAGGTAGATCCCTTTGGAGGTTGACCAGTGTTCCAAATTGATAAATCTTTGTTTTAAATGAAAACTTTCTATAGCCTAAAGAAAACAAGCCCAAGTACTTTATCCATTTGTGAGACACCACCATCCCTTATTGCTATCTGCCATGCATATGTCGTTATGGTTGTGCATATTTTTCATCATTCAGAGAGATCATATGACAAAAACCAACTAGAGGTAATAACCCTTTACTTTAGCCTTGTTTTCCATCCTCATCCAGCACTACCAAATTGTTTAAACTTTGTAAGTATGGTATATACAAGAGACTTCCAGAAGATTCAATGATTTCTCAAAAAATGTAGGCATATCTTATTGGTTGTTGCTATCATTATTTATTATTGTCACCATGATTCTAAATGGAGAAATTTAATTTGGGTTTTGATATACATATTGGATCAGTTCCTACCTTGGATGAATGCAAGTTCAGCTTATTTCAACATCTTACCTTCAGTTTGGGTATTTTTACCTCGTCAACCACGTTGACCAAGTCAAAGACGGTTCCCAAGGCAATGACTAAATTTTTTGTAGTGGTTTTATTTTCTCTAGACATGCGCAAGACCAATATTATGGTTTCATTTTTCATAGTTTTTCCCCACACTCCATGATCACTGATTATTATCACATTATTCTTCGTTAGTTCATATTTTTATTACAGATTATGGTTATTATGGTTCTCCTAGGGCGCCACAATGATCCAGGGGGTATGAGTAGTCACTTGTACCATTATACTATGTCTCCAGACACTCTTGAGTAGTTATTTTTCCCCATTTCTTAGCATGCATGAATTTATTATTATTTTTATGATTCTCAAAGGATATACCATCAAAAAATGAACTAGGAAATAACTAAAAAAATCAAATTTTCTTGTGTGGGAAAGGAAATGGAAAGGGATTTTATCTAGGTGATTTATTATGTCTATTATGACAATTCCACAATGATTTCAATAATTTTTATGTTTGGTATTATTTATTTATCTCTCCTAGGCAAGACATCCCCCAAGGGGCGCCCCTCACCTTAGCCATATGATGTATGACATTGTTGTATATTATGTTATGATGTTGTAATGGGTCCTAGGGATAATTGAGCCCCTAAGGTGACCCCCTTGATGTATTATCATGTTATTTATTATCTTATGATGTATTTTGACTTAGACAAGGAGTCCTTGGGAAAACATTGCACCCCCCTTGATCTAGTCAAGTTGATCCATGTTGTAAAATTTATATCCATTTTTGATGATTTTATAATATCAACCATTGTATGAAAAACTAATTTAGGGTTTGCGTCTCTCAAAAATTATATAAACAAGAGACCCCCCCATTGTAAACCTTGAGCTCTAGCATTGGAACTTCTGAATAGAGATATTTTCCTACGCTCAAACAGTTATGTCTTTCATAGATGAATGAATGTGATGATGATTGAAAATATCTCTCTCTTACACTAAGGATATCATGGCATAGTTTATTGTACCCTTTTGTATTCAATTCGTTCTACAGGTCTAGAAGGCAATTTGAGGAGATGACGCATTGGTGGGGGGGCTCACCTTGACATCTTGCTTCGTATTGATTTTGACAAGGAGAGATGAATTATTTATGACTCTTCATTTATTTGTTATTTACTTTTATTTTTGTGGATCCCGATCTTGCTTGTCATACTTACTAGTTTTTCCTTTGTGTGGCAGGTAGAGAGGACACCCTAAGTCATTGAGAAAAGAAATTCAAGAAAGAACTTGTCCATATTTTCCATTTGATCTATGAGAAGAAAATACTCACCATTAAGGAATGAATCTACAAATTCCATTTGAGTATCTAAGATCAATTCTCTCTGTTTTATTTTCCATGCATTTCTTGTCAACAAATTTAACTCAAAAAACCTTTGTAGTATGTAGGAAAATTTATCGAGGAATATTACACTTAGAATTTAATTTTTTTGGTGATATGGGATTTGAAGACCATAATCAAAAACCCCTAAATCCTCATAGGAATAACCCTTTGACTCCATTTACCCACTGGATTGAAGCACTAGTCTCTTATGAAAATCACCCTCTCTCCTTTGCTAGCGATTTTTTGAGTTTGATGTGTTATGGATTTATTTGGATCTCACACACTGTAATACATGTCATCCAAGAAGAAAAACAAGTGTGTTAGAATACCTAACTCACTATTAAACCTAACCTAGGGTATTCCCCTAATTTTACATTCAAATCACCCTAGGGTTCCAGGTTTGATCATCTAAATTAACTGTCACAAATTCTCAATATAATAATCATAAGTCACCAAGTAATTAGACTTGAGTATAAATTTCAAACACCCACAACCACCCTCTACTCAAGTATTCCTTAAATTGTGGATTCATCCTTAAATATAGGGTTTACAACATTTACCTTGCGTATTCTATGCTTTTAGTTTGATCTGGTGATTTAACTTTAGGTGTTTCCTTCTAGGATAGATCTAGGTCTCCCCCTCTATCACTTAGGATTCCATGACATAAAGCAAAGGATATGTGAACCAACTTGAAAACCATTCCATCATTTGGGGGTTGGGATATTCATAGGAACAACGTTGGTTTCCTTTCCCCTCTATCGTCTTGTATAGGATCACTCTATGGGGAAACTATAAGATTCATGATAACAAATACAAAGACCTCCTATATAAGTCCTTGTTTGAAACACATCCCCTGAAAATTTTGACAAAAGAATGAATTAATATTTAGGTTTTTTTCTTTTAAAAATATGTTTGAATATTTTTTTGAACTTAATTCTCACCATTTTTCACTTTAGGGCTTGAATAGATTATGCGATTTTTTATTTTTCAACTTTTGGCATTTCGGTCCACCCGTCTCTATGATACATTGACGTGTCACTACATAAGATTCATCGATATCCAGCGTCTTAAAGAAAATTAGGTTCATTCGTGTATACTTATTGCGTGCACCAGTACATTTTTTATAACAAACGCATTCAAATGCAAATAGTTGTAAAAACGCATGTATAAATATCTACTACCAAATGTAGTGGATATTTTTTACCACGTGATATTTTGCAAAGGATTAAAATTCTCATTTATCGATGTGACTCTACAATTAATGCACCGGTGAGTTTTGTGGATAAATATCTTCTATGAAATATCTTCTATGAAATATAAATATCTTCTATGAAATATAGTGGATATTTTCTCCTTAGGTAGTTTTGTGTAGATTATTTTCATGGTGCATTTATAGTTATTATGCACCAATGTGTTTAGTAAGTTCAAGGACAGTAGTGCATGTATATTTAGATAGATGCACCACTAAAAAAATTAATGATTGGATTTTATGTTTCCACCTAAAACTATATATTCATCTCAAGTTTTATTTTATTTATTTAATTTAGTGAAACAATATCATCAGACCTAAATGAAATGAAATGTGAAAGAAGATTGCATAAGAGAGAGAATCAATTCAATAAACTCAGATCAATTATTCATGGAAAAATTAAACACACATAATACCCAAATTGGAAGAATAACATTACACCCATTAATCAATAAATAATATGTAATACAATGGTGTTATAAATCAGAGAATTTGAATACTTAAGATAGGATTCGAATCTACCGACCTAGACTAACTCCAGAGCAAACTTGGTGTGGGAAAATCACCACTAGAGCTCACTAGTGCAACTTTGGATCACTGAATCAGTTCACAACTAGTTAACTAACTTAGTTAGGTGAGCAAAGGCACCCTACTTTCCTCAAATTATACAAAGTGGCGCTAGGATGGCCGAGAGTGATCTCACTAATGGGAATCAGAGCATAACTAAATACCTACTAGGTTCAATTGTTGAATATTGTTGGTGGTGCTCACAATGTGTTCATAAATTATACAGATCGGTACCTGGAGATCCTAAACTCATGCAGATTGGTGCATTGACTGTTAGGTGTCCCTCAGGTGAGTCCCACATGCATTAGTGAAGTGACAATAATATCCTAAGAAATGAAAATACAATTAGACTATGGTGGTCAAATGGATGATTAATAAATAATCCTTACACCCCCCTTAATCCTAACTTGGACAACCTGGTCCCTGGAAACTAAGGCCAAAGGTCACCCATACAATGTAAATGAAAACAAATAGTTGCTTAAAAAACCAAGGAAATGGGGAAAACCTCATGGAACCCCCCCTCAAAATAAGCAGGAAAACCAGGATCAAGCTTTCATACTAAGAGAATAAAAATTTCTTCTTGAGTAAAAACTTATGAAAATATTTATGCAATCTGCATCCCTTTGGAGTAGCAATGTAGAGTGATGCTTCTTGTGTGAACTACTTTCCTAGTACTGTGCATGTGAACCTATACACCTTCTTCCAATACGATGTCATATAGAAGAAGAAATGTTTCCTTTGTGTCTTCTTTCTGGAGGAAGAGTGACATGATCCAATTTGTTCTTCAGTGATTAGAATTGTTGATTAGACCTTACCATCATATAGCATATCTCTAAGAGTTTGTAGCACCTCCCTGGGAGAAATGAATTTTCTTGACATAGTGCAAGGATTTCATTTTAAAACTAAGATCTTGTTCTCCTCATGTCATATGACTCTCCATTCATATTCCCAATACCCTCAATAACCTTTTGAGCCCATTTAGGCCTAGGATTGGGAGTAGGGATTGGATATGGATATGAATCCAATTGAACTTCATCTTCAATACCAAGAACAAATTCATCTTGGTCCTATGCTTTGGATTTCAAATGTGAAACATTAATAGAAAACATATCATACGAAAAATATTTAGGTATAGTTGTTTTACCTTCCCTTTCAAATGGCAGTTGATATTACACCGGATCTGAGTATAGCATAAAGTGTGAGAATTCATATGCCTTGGAGGAATGGTTTGTAACACTTTTTTCTATAATCTTCCCAGTTGATATATATGTGATCTCCGCAGAGTCATGACCTAATAGCACGTGCTTTTGCGAGCATGTATGATTCATGTGGTATACAGACAACAAATTTGCCACTAAGGAGGGCACATAGAGAACATTCTTGAACACTCCAAGCTATGAATTGATTTAAATCTTTCCTTTAGCTTGGATTTGAGTGTCATCTCCCATGAAAATACTTGGACCATCAGTAAGTTTTAGTGAAGAGAATGATTCTTTGGATGAAACCATGTGATTGGAGGCTCCTGAAGCAATGAGGAAGGCATGTGTTTTTTAAAAACCAACCTTCAGTGCATGGAATCTCTCGTAATGATCTTTTGTCTTGTCTCCAAATTAATCCTTCCTTGTGCCTTCGGGGAGGGAAATATGGTGTTTCTCAAGGAGTTTTGACATTTGACCTATGGTCTTCTTCATATAATTTTTATTTGTATGCTTTCCTTTCTTATAGTATGATCACTTTCCCTAGTCAAACTCATGATGTTTGTACTTCTTAGTGCCCAAGGATTCATCTGTTGGATCAAACTATTCCTTAGGTTTGAATTCAATTTTCCTTTATTCCTTGCCTTTTTTCTTTCTCCTTTCTTGTGCATTATCTGTCTCACTAGCTAATAGAGATTGATTTGGGGAGACTCTGAGGGCTCCCATCTGTATCAACTTATCATGTTCCTATATTAGAGACTTTGTGAAGGAATCAAGGGATGAAATTGGCCAATTAGGAGTAGTCCGTATCCAAAATTGAAGCATATATACAAACACTAAGAATTCTATTACAAGTTTCCTCAAAATAGATAGCACCAATTGCTCATCCTTCTTTTCAATCATGCACTACTTGCATTGCATGACTAGTGATTTGAATTTTGAGAAAAAAAATTGTATAGAATCGAAGTTGCTGAGTTGTAGTTCTATTGGCTCATTCTAAATGATATGGCCCCTCATATCATACTATTTTCCAAACAAGGATTCAATATTATCCCATACTTCTTCTTTTTTCTCAATCCCTCAATGTGAAAGAGTAACTCTCTAAAGATGTGGATGCACATGAATCCAAATGCTTCATCAAGCATGTTTAGAGACTACAATTTTTAAGATATTGTTGGGGTTCAATCTCTTTTCCCATGGTGACCCTGTACAAACCCTTAGTGTGCAAGACAATATTCATATCATCCCTCTAATCAAGATAGTTGAAGGGTATGATGATCTTGGGTGTCAATGATGCTAAATTGTCCATCTTATAGCTTTAAGAAACAACTAATTCTCAAGAAAATATTCAATTTACATCCAAAAACACATCAATTTGAATTAGACCAATTAAAACACTATCCACTTAGACATGTGCACTTTTTGTAGTTGCATCACACTTGGATAGACTTCTCTGGGCAGAATGAAGAAAAAACAAGGAAAGAATACTAGGAATTATGTGGAACCCAATTGCTTATGGTGAATCAATGGAAGTTTTCAATGTTTGACACTGGCCTAAATACCTACTCTGATACCATGTTTAATTTAGTGAATATACATCCTCATGCTTGAATGAAATCAAAAGTGAAATAAGATTGCAAAAGAGAGAGAAGCAGTTTAGTAAAATCTGATCAACTATTCATGGCAAAATTAAACACACATGAAACCAAAATTTGAAGAATAACATTACATCCATTAATCAGTAAATAATATGTAATGCAATGGTGTTACAAATAGAAGAATTTGAATACCTAAGATAGGATTCAAATATACCAACATGGACTAACTCTAGAGATAACTCGGGGTGGGAAAATCACCACTAGAGCTCACTAATACAACTCTGGGTCACTGAATCAGCTAACAACCAATTAACTGACTGAGTTAGGTGAGCGAAGGTGCCCTACTTTCCTCAAATCATGCAAAGTGGTGCTAGGATGACTAAGAGTGATCTAACTAATGGGAATCAAATTATAACTAAATACAAATAAATACCTACTATGGTCAACTATTGAAGACTTTTGGTGGCACTCAGAGTGGGATTATAAATTATGTGGATTGGTCCCTTGAGATCCTAAACTCATGTATACTAGCGCAGTGAGTGTTGGGTATTCCTTAGGTGAGTACCCCATGCACTAGTGAAGTGCCAATAATCTCATAATCTAAAAAAATATAATTAGACTATGGCAGTCAAAGGGAGGATTAATTAATAATCCTACACTATTATTCAATGACAATAGTTACAATATTTCATAATATGTATATGTTGCTTAAAATCACCTTGTTCAAACATAATGGTTTCTAAACTATATTGAAAGTTAGATTGGAATATAGCTCTTAAAAAAAATAAGGTTGTAGAGACATATCTTGATTTTTTATTTGTCTCAAATGTAGGGAGAAAAATTTGTAGTATCAAATGGCCAATTCTTCAAATTCTACCTCAGTCCATCATATTCAATGTTCGACAAGAGTCTCCCTATCTATCCCCAGTAAGTTTAGTTTTATTTATATTTTGACTATTTATTTGAATTTATGTTACTTATTCATGTGAATATGAAATTATATCAATTTATTATTTATTTTATGATCCTGATTCAGGTTTGAGCTTCGATCCACTAGACATTCCAATGGTTTCAAAACGTCATAAGATCTTATAGGGAGAAATATACCACAAGAAGTTTGTAGATGAAAATGGGAATCTACTTTACCCCATAAATTGTAACATGCTCTTTTCAAGTCGCAATCTGTTTTCATCGACGGTAATTCATCATGGTCTAGAGCTCTTTTATGACACCTCGGTAGTTTGTGATTGTTAAAAATGTCAAGGGTTGAAGGAGAACCCTCTACGCGTCACACTCACACATTACACCAATGATATATTACTCAATGTTGATGGTCTAATACCCCCTATTGTAGTAAAAAATACAAAAGGTGATATAGAAAACACATATAGGAACTCTTCCCTATGTTCTTTTTTGAAAAAGTTGGAATCCAAAACAACTATGTCTCATCCTAAAATGACAAATCCCTCTGCTTGTTTTCTTTCAACTAAATGATTTAGTGA
This sequence comes from Pseudotsuga menziesii, assembly GCA_001517045.1. Lineage (NCBI taxonomy): Eukaryota > Viridiplantae > Streptophyta > Pinopsida > Pinales > Pinaceae > Pseudotsuga > Pseudotsuga menziesii. The sequence continues at coordinate 269,279 of LPNX010269254.1, read as the reverse complement.
TCCAAAGTATGATTTGAATGTCACCCAACCCATATCTACTAGAAGATCAAAAAATTTGCATGAGTTCGGAGAAAAAAAGTCCAAGTAAACATCGATGTCCATCCAATTGTTGGAGGGTAGCGATGATTTATCCCTTCATGTGAATTTGAAAATAAAATATCAAACTTCTTATAACAATGCCATTGTATGGTGCTTGGTTTTCTTCTCAAGTTGTGCCTGATGTTGGGACCAAATTCTCCTTTTGTGGTAATTGTTTTATGATTGCAAAGTGTAATATTGATGCTGCAAATCTTGGGTTGTTTATCCTTTCACATGTACTTGTTCCTTCCAAACAATTGGTAGCACTTATGTCATTTTACGATTTTATCTATTGTCAGTATGATTACTTGAATATTGTTAAATACAAGCATAACATTTCCATGTATAGTATGTGCATGAATGGTTATGTTTATGGAAACTTTAACAATAATAACCTATTATATATAGATGGTCTTCCATGCACTCATGGGAATATTGTAGGGTTCATAAATAGTTCTAGGTGCTCTTTATTTTCCACAAATTATTTATTTGAGGAACACTTCAATGACCAGGAGTTATTTATGAAAAGGAAAAGATAAAGATTTGTTGTTGTACATGCAATACCTAGTTTGTCTCCTGGTGACAATTTGTTAATAAACTACAACTTTCGTAGACCACCAATCCATCAGAGGCGTCTTGCATTGGGTTTACCCTTAGATATTCCATTGGGGCATAAGCAAAAGAACCATTGATTATTTGTATTTGGAAATTTACAATGGGAGCCATGTTAATGTATTTCTTAGTTTGAAATTATGTTTTATAAATTGAATTTGAAAATGTGTTGCTCAATTTTTAATTTCTATAATTAATGTGGAATTGATGTTAACTTATTGCTCAATCTAAATGTTTATTTTATATTTTTTTTGCAACTTATCATTTTGTATTGGTAATGATCCTTGTGCTTTTGAAATAATTGTTTTGTATAGTAATACATAAAACCAATTTCATTGTTCTTACTAACTTCATCGATGTAACGTTCAATATTTTCTATATCAAGATTCTGATAATGAGTGACCTCCCTACCATATTTTGTTGCACCCCAATATAATGTCAAATCGAGAGAAGGCTAAAAAGGAGTGCAACATGGAGAGTAATCATACCAAACATGGTTGAATCTACCGGTTGTTCAATTTCCACTATATCCATCTTCATTAATTAGAGATGCCTACAGTGATAACAATTCTCCACATGTTGGAAATGGAGGAAATGGATTAAATGTTGGTATGGATGAGTTATTACACCAAAGGAGTGCCATGGATGCAATTTTGTTTCATACATTGTAGGACAATGAGCTAGGGGATGACACTCGTATCACTGAATCCTTCTTCAAAATCCTTAAAACGGAAAATTCCACACCTCTCTTTGAACATGGTTGGTCAAATTCTACACAATTGGGGGTGATGGTGTTACTGTATAACTTGAAAGTAAAGTATGGCATGTATGACACGGATTTATAGACGATGTTGAGGTTAGTGATCATCAACTACCTTATATTTTGACAAATATTGTTACACAAATTTGATAATTTAAAATGGTTGATTTTATGAACATTAAGTGACATTGTACATATGTATTTCCCACTAATTATACAGTTTATTCAAAGATAAGGTACTTCTAAATGATAATGTCTTTCCTGGAAGCTACAAGGAGGAAAATGAAATATTGAAAATGTTGGTGTTGAGTACATATCATATCATGCGTGTACAAATGATAGTATTCTATATAGAGGTGAATATGCAAAAAAATAGATATGTCAAAAATGTGGGCATGGAAGGTACACAGAATCGAATAACAAGGCTAATGCATATTTTCCTACTCATAACATATTGAGGAACATGCCTATAATCCAAAGGATTCAAAGGCTCTTTCATTGCAAATAATTAGCTATGTTGTAGGGATGGCATGCATCCCATCGAAGTGAGGAAGGATTATTGTGAATCCCAATAGATTCAATAACCATGAAGCATATAGAGAATACATGGCCTGATAAATTCAAGGATGAAGTACACAACCTTAGATTGAGAATAGCCATTGATGGTGTCAACACATATTCCCAACTAAACAACACGCATATTGTTTGGATTGTAATGGTGATCAATAAAAATACCCCCCCCCCCCATGGTTATCCGTGAAGAATGAACATCTTATGTTGGCTCTTATAGTCCCTAGTAGAAGATAAATGAAGAATATGCATGTTTACCTATGACCATTCGTCGAAGAGTTTAAGGAATTATGGTACGGGTTACAGGAATACGATGTATTGAGACCCATCCCATCAAAGAGGAGTTTTATATTGTATGGAATATGTGCATACACCACAAATGATTATCGAGGGTTAAGATTTTTATGAGGTAAAATATTGTTCGATTTGTTTGTATTCAAAGAAATATTGTTTTGGAATATTTAATTCATTGCAACTATCTTGATATTAAACACTGACAATGTGCTATGTATACCATAACATCATAGGTATTCAAACAAAAGGTTATCATGGATGTAAATGTTGTGGACATTATGATAGAGCTAGGTGGTCCAAATACCTATGAAATCCAGTGTGCAACTTATCTATGGTATTCCTCCCAGAAAACCACCCTTATAGAAGAGAAACATCTACTTTCATTTGTAAACCAGAGAGAACCCAAACTTCTAAAATAATGACATTGATTGAATAGCTTAGGGCATATGATAGAGAGAAGGAGAAGGAAATTACAGAGATGTCCGATTCAAATGGGGAACCTACGTTCAATGATCTTGAATTCTTCGACACCTATGATGAGAAAATTCCCAAAAGGATGAACAAGAAATCGATATTCGATGAGCTCCCATATTGAGAGAATCTTAAAATTATCCACTTACTAGATCCCATGCATATATTTAAAATGGTTCATGTTCTTTGTGGAGTCAAATATCATCCAAAAAAATGACAAGTTGAAAGTCAGGAGAGATCTTATTTCTTCAAATACTAAAAAGAAGGATTGTAAAAGATAAGAAAATCCACGAGAGGATGGCAACTCTTTTTCATATAAAATGGTGATGTCCAATGGATTTTGAAGAAGAATCCCTTAATTTAGCAAAGAAAGTTATATTGGGTGTGAAGGTGTCCTCTTGTTATGGGTTTTCTCTAAGACACTACACTATAGATGAAAAGTTGACGGGTTTGAAATCACATGACCATATCAATCTTCTAGGGATACGTATAATGTCCAAACAAATTATTTTATTATTATTTTATATCGCTTACCACATAAGGTAAAATGAAATTAATTATTTGTGTTTACTTTTTAGTGTCATTATTTGTTGTTTGTACATGGGTGTGCAAACCACAAATTTCTCGATCACTTGTGGCGTGCCATATCTAGACTATCTATATTTGTACGATGGATCACAACAAAGGATATTTACATTGCTAGCATTCAAGATAAATGAGATTGTTTGTATGTTTGAGAAGGAACTGTCATCAAATTTCAATGACTTGTAGATTCATCTTCTAATTCACCTATTGGATGAAGTTGGAGTAGTCAGGGTGGTCTCATGTCATCGGATATTCTTTTTGGAGAAGTACATGAGAAAATTGAATGGATTTATTCAGTAAAGGGAAAACCGTGAGGGGTATATGGTAGAGAGGTACATAGTATATGACTTGTTCTATTATTCTAGTGAATTCATCAAGCAAATCAATGACACACCAGGTGCAGTGATTTGGGATGACGAATGTGATGAGGACAAAAGGGAAGGGGAGTTACTGGAAATGAAAGGGAAAAATCACTTAATAAGGAGTAAGACATGTTTATATTTCAATATTCACAGTTCCACATAGTAACTATCCACAACAAACTTCAAAATATATATTGCATCCAATACGTTCTGAATGTGGTTTTGTTTCCATGAATACACCAACAAATTCAAAAATTGATGAAATCAATAAATTCATTATTTACAATTCAGATTCAACGAAGCCGTGGATTGCATTGTATGAAGAGCAGAGGAGGAAATAGGCCATTGATAGAAAATAATTCAGGCAGTTGCATGGTAAAAGCGTTCATTTTCCAGATCATTTTAAAGAGCGTATGACAATGACTTTTCCCAACAGTTGGGGCATACCAAGTTAGAGGGAAATATGGTGCATCCATTTGTTACTCGCCTGAAGAGGAGGGTGCGCTAAACATTGGAATCAGGTGCAACAACTCGGTAATAAAATATTTATGTACATTTCTACCATTATAATTTGCAACCTTGAATTGTAACATCTATATTTGATATATTATTTGTTAACTTTCTGTACATGTGTATTTAGTCCCATCTATGTGGGAATATGGACATCATTTTCACACCAAGGGTGCTGATGGTGTGCATGTTATACAAGACTTAGGAGTGGAAGTCAAGTTCAACCAATCTAGTCATGCTAGCCATCGTGATCAAAACCTGATATGGTGTGAAATATGGTTTATGAATTTTAAGTAATTTATGATTGTATGGAATGATTATATGTCATTGTCCAAATTACTCGTATTATGTCTCCTGTATACATATAAATACACCATGAAAACAACTTACATGATTCAATTTTAATTTATTTTTGAGAAAGTAAAGGCTAACATATTCTTGTGACCATGAAGGTGTTCTTTAATTTCCATATTAATGTTGCGATAATGCTTGTATTTTATGATGGTTTTGTTATGAATAATGTAAATATTTATATTTGCATTAGTTTATGCCATTTTTGTTAGATTAATGTAATTTTTTTATTATATGATTAGATTAAGTTAAATTAATTTAGGGCCTTGATAACAATGAATTATTTGATGTCATTGATAACAACATAATATACAAGAAAAGTTAAGGCGGTCTATAATTTCTCCATCAATATTTGAATATTCAATATTTCATGATGTTTTTGTTATAAATTATAATGCTAAGAATTATAATTACATTAATTTATGACACTATTGTTATAATATTTGCATTTTTTTAATGCCAATAATAGAGAAAAAAACAACTTTTAAAGTTGAAGGGGTTAATAATTTATATAACTAATATGAATCTATATTATCTTCAAAATATTATCTTAGAAACTAGATATATTCATTTGCAAACTCTAGATTTAATGAATATTTGATGTATTAAAATTTTCTTAGCTTTGAAATTATTATTCAATTAAAAATAATTTAATGCTATTAAATAAAATTTGCAAACAATAATATTAGCAATGTAAAGACTCCTTTAAAAATAATAATATTATTACATAAATACAACAAAAGTTAAGGTGGTCAATAATTTCTCCATCAATATTTGAATGTTTGTATTTCATGATGTTTTTTTATAAATAACTTGTTCTTTAATTTCCATATCTTAATTTATGACACTTTTGTTATAATATTTGCATTTTTTTAATGCCAAAAATAGAGAAAAAAAAAAGCTTTTAAGATGAAGGCCTAGGTATGGAATATTCTTTAAGAAAGAAAATGGCTTTAAGTAAATATGGTGTATTAATAATTTATATAACTAATATGAATCTATACTATTTTAGAAACTAGATATATTCATTTGCAAACTAACATATTTAATGAATATAAATTATTAAATATGTTATATTAATAATTTATATAACTAATATGAATCTATACTATTTTAGAAACTAGATAAATTCATTTGCAAACTATAGATTTAATGAATATTTGATATATTAAATGTTGCTTAGCTTTGAAATTATTATTCATTAAAAAAATAATCTAATCTTATTAAATAAAATTTGCAAAAAATAATATTAACAATGTAATCCAAAACTCCTTTAAAAATAATATTATTATTACATAAATAATTAATTACCTTGTTTGAACACTAGCTATGTTTAGACCTCAACTTTAGAGGGTGAAAAATGTGTTCCTTAAATGTGGACTAAAGTTATATTATATATTGAATATCATTATGATTAACAATAATTAATAAGCTTGGAAAGTGCAACATTTGGATTTACAATTGAGAGAAAATGATGTTATTTTAATTAAGTATTTGTCTTTCTTCCAATTAAAGTTTTCATATTTTTCATTGTAAAGTTATTGTCAAAATATTTAAAATGTTCAATGATAAATTGATAGTTCATATTTACATTTTTTTTTGTGAGATTCATATTCATATATTATAATAATATTACATTGTGATACTTGATTTTTTTTAATGATATTTCTTAATTAAAATTATAAATTGAACAATATTCACTTGTGTTTATCATTTGCATATATAATTAAGGTATACACAACACTATACTATGAAAAGTTAATTTCCCTATTAAAAATTATGTTGAACCTAAACATGGCCAATAATTCTTCTACTCCATGTTCAGGTTCAGATTGTATAGATTACACATTTCATGAGTTATGGCTCTCCTTAGTTCAAAAGAGAGGCTACAACACTAAGCTTATTCACAAGAGTATCCCTTAGAAAAAAATTATTATTTCTTTGACTATTTTTCAATGACACATAACCTATGGAGAACTTATGAGGCACATTTCTATTTTTAGCTATTATATATATATATATATATATATATATATATATATACAAAGAAAATTATAATAAATTATAATATCCATAAAAATTAGATAAGAACCATATAAATATCAAGTATAAAAAATTATTACATAAACATAATATTATGAAAAACTATAAAAAAATCATAAACTTGATACTATGACAAATTATAAAACAATCATAAATCATGGAGTTTTCATAAATACATCCATAATTTACAATACAATTTATAATGTTTTGTTGACTAAATAAAAATCCTCATGATTTTGAATAGTACAAAGTTCTTATAGTATATAAGAACATTAGATCTATTTATAAATTCAAAAACACAATTTAAAAATTATGATTAAATAATTAAAAAATATATAATACTTATCATAAAAATTTAATCTAATATGGAATAAATTTACTATGTAATCTAGATTATTAAATAAACTTCATTAAATAATTAATATTAAAATAAATTAATGTGATTAAAATAAATTAATATAATATAATATTCACATAAAATTAATATATAATTATCATAGTTTACTAACTCTAAACTCTAAAGAGGGAATGCTATATTATATTCAAGATCATAATACCATCAGCTTAAATGACATAACTTATAACAAAATATAAGAAACTATCTAAACATTAAAGAAAATCCTTATATGGTTTTGAATNGTTTAAACCATTCATGAAAACACAATAAAGTGATTACATTTATATTTATATTTATATATATATATATATATATATATATATATATAGTGATTATAAAGTGATATATATATATATATGGCAATCCTGATTCCACTCATAGAGTAAAACTAAGCATCAAAATCCGATCATATATTTTTGAAAAACGCTTTAAATTCAGAACAGGTTACCCATTTATATATTTTTGAAAAAAGCTTTATATTCAAACAGATTACTCATTTGAATATTCAGTTTTAGGCTGCCTATATTTTGGAACCAATCATTTACCAGTAGGAAGAGCATTTTCATTACTCAATTTAGAAAACATTACAAATTGTGCACGTCATAAAAGTAAGGATGGTTCAATGCTTCATGTGCCTGTATTCTCTCGATGGGATGATATGGTAGCATTCTCTGCAACATTATAAAATACAAAATCAGAATCATGTTATATATATTTACATTTGCATTTCAAAAGAAAACTTTTACAGTTTAATTAATGTTCATTTAAATAATGAAATAGAAAAACTTACATATAACAAATCTAGACCTAGTTCATCGATATCTGGCACTATCTCTGCTAAATCGACAGGTTCCCATTTAGAAAAGTCGTGCCAATATTTGAGTTGCGCGACACTGGGCCATATATTTTCATTTGGAGTTCCTAGAATTCTGAAACAATAATGACATTAGAAGAAATACTGTTATATTATTAAAGAACAACTGAAATATTTATATTGATTTACAATGTGCGTGAATGGAGGAAACCCATATCTCAATGGGTTAAGGCATTGGCAAATAACCAGTTTTCAAGCAATAGTTCCAGTTTATTCCTGATCACAGTTGTGTTCATGGTTTTATATAATATTATATTTTAAGTGGCTTTTGATTGACTCGATTTGTCAATTTTTTAAATAAAATAGGCGAAGGAGATTTTATTGTTATTTTTTTTAAGTTCGGTTTTAAGAAACATATTAAATGTGATAATCAAACAAAACACTTTGTCTCGGTACTCGGAAATCAAAGAAAACCTTTAGATTTTTAGTTTCTAAATGACTTTATAGAAATGATTAATTTTAAGTCTGGGAAAACCTGATAAATAAGGTTTATAAAAATTGAATCAGGAATCTCACTTGAATATTGCATGAATCTGCAGATCAGTGGAACTTTTGAAGAGAGGACGCTTCATATAGAATTCGGCTGTAAACAACAATATTTGCAACAAGTTAAAGTTATATTAATCAAAAGAAGCTTTGAGAGAAGATGCATAAATAGGTTACTAATAAATACCAAAAATGCAACCAACGGCCCATATGTCAACCGAATAAGTGTAGTGGGTAGCTCCCAAGAACATTTCAGGAGCTCTGTACCATGGAGTAACCACCTGCATTATACCAAACAATTAAGAGTACAGTAATCATAAAAATAAGAATAACCATGGATATAACAATAAATTTCTCAAATATTCCAATAGTTTCAGGTTTTCATTTATTATTTAGGTGATAAACAGTCTTAAAATAGTAGATATATTAGTCTATTTCATGAATTTGCATTTAAAAAACAATAATTACATCTTCCAAACTCTCATCAGTCTCCACTCCTCATGAATTAAATTATGAGATGGACAACAACTAAAATCTATTCTATATTAATATTGAATAGCTATAGATAATGAAATGTCAGAATTTTTAATAATGAGAGAGTCTAGTAGTTACGTTTAGGATGTAATGCCTGTTAGGATGGTCGAACCCTCTTCCGAGCCCGAAGTCACCAATTTTTAGATGTTCAGTCCACAGGTTTATCAGCAGATTTGAAGGCTTTAGGTTCCTGCAGTATTAAATGTTCAAAAAAATGGAATAAAACTGTTAAGAATTGTAATTTTAATTTGTAAGACCATTATCAATATTGCATTAATCAGTTAGTTAGCAGAGTAGTTGAGTTGGTTACATTAAGTAGAATTAGTGACCCATAGTATTTGCTGACCTGTAGTATTCAACGATAGTATTATTGTTTTTCTGTATTTCCTAATTATGCTTAGTCTAATAATGAGAAGGCTATCAATCTGTCCATAATGTTTTTGTCTGTTTCATTGTTTTCTTTAACAAAAACAACTAAATTTAAATGTGATGTATATCTCTGATCTGATAAAATCAAAACCTTACACAGACCTGTGTAGTACTCCTTCACTGTGACAATAAGCTAGCCCACTGAGCAGCTGGTACATGAGCATCTGATCCAAAATGAAAACCAAAAAACTTAAATATTTCAGCATGATCATGAATGCTACCTAACAAAACTTCCCACTGAATGAATGTATTCTACTCATATGTATTAAATTCCATGCACCATTTAAGAACTTCAACCTTGATTCTCATGGGCAGGACATTGGAAGACAATACTGAACCTTAATTCTCATGGGATGGATATTGAAGGAATATTCTGAAGGGTGGAAATTGATGTAATTATGTAGATCCAATTCCATATGCTCATACAGAAGATATTGCACAGGCTTCATATATTTGTCCATCTCCTCTTCCATACCAAAGAACCTGAAGTAATTTATAAGACTGTAAATACAAAATCACTTGGATGATAAGGAATAAAATATTATAATCACCTAATTCGAATAATTCACGAACTCTGATATGTGACAAATACTTCAATATGTTAAGCTCTTTGATTAAAGAGAATTAAACTCTCCTCTGGTGGATAGAAATATGAATCATATAATATAATTGATGAATATTAACAGTTACATGATAACGACGGGGATAGATATATGAATCATATAATATAATTGATGAATATTAGCCGTTACTTGATAACGTTGGGATGACGAAGTTTCTTCCGGAGGTCGATCTCTTCGAGAGTTATGGAGGGTATTCTTTCTTTACCAGAAGGTTTCAGATAATGGGTTTCCTTGATAGCGATAATATCTCGAGTTCCCTTTAGTTTGCATCGGTATACATCCCCGAATGTTCCCTTCGCCATCTTAGCATCTTTCACATACTTGCCCAGTATAATCCTATCGTTTTTTGCCGTTGACGTTTCTGCGAGATTCTCCACAATCGATTGATCTTCATTGGCTGGAAATAGCAAAGCATCATGTGATTCAATGTTATATTTTCCCTTCCACATTGCCACAAAATATACTTATTAAATATAGTTTTCTTTTTATAATCCAAACAACTGGCTTATGACAAATTAAATAATGAATCTAGTCATCCGCTTATCCAGTTAGCCATATTAATAGGAATCAAAGAAACAAGAAAGCTCGATATAATTACCATGTAAAAGGCCGTTGGACGCCATCGCTCTGACTCTACTACTTTTGCTATGTAAATAACATGCACATGGAAAGGAAACTGTAAATATCTATGAAATGCAATTTTGACCAGTTCTAGATTTAGCCATGAAAATTTCAAAAAAACAATGAGAAAAGACACACGCACAAACAAAGACTACACTGTAAATGCCCATGAAATGGACCTGTTAAATATAAATGGATAGCCTCCCAGTTTAGGGTTTAGCCATTATACAGTCTTTGTTGATTTCATTGAAAACCAAACAAAGAATGAAGGAATCTGTGGACAGATACTCACCATCACCAATCTGATAGGCCCGTGTTGAACTAGATAACGCCGCACAGCATGCATGCGCCTCCGGTTATCCGAGATATTCTACATTTCTGTAATTCTAACACACTTACTCGCAGTTATTACAGGTAACAATTCAGTTCAAGACGTAGCTACAAACAAATATTACAAGAAACATTAACACAAAGTACACCCAACAAAAAAATAGGGCAATAAAACCAAAACTAGAGCGGACCGTACCAGACCAAAGACAGCCTGAGAAGGTAGGATGGAGAGAAAGAAACGAGAGACCGAACTCCAGAAAGAATAAGGGAGGAATAGTAATAAAAATGTGGCTTACCATTTTATAAGTCGGGTGGCGCAATGGTAAAATCTTGATCCACGATTGCTCTGAATCCACCCTAACAAAAAAATTGAATTCGCCGTTGGCTTTCACGAGAGTTAATTAAAATGAATTTGTTATGACCCAATGGCTATAATCTTTTTTATTGAAATCCCTTGGATCGTGTTTGTTATATTCCAATGTGCCTTTAAAAGGTTTCAAAATTCAAATTGCCCATTCGAAAAAAGCTTTACGAGATCCTTAATTTATAGCGGTTATATACCTTCTTTCTATTGAAAGCCCGTTGGAACACATCAAAATTCAAATTACCCGTTGGAAAAAACTTCAGAATTCAAATCTCCCGCTGGAAACAAATAGAAAATTTTAAAATTCAAATCGGTCGTTGGGAAAAACCAAAAGTTCTTATAAGATGGTTGTTGGAATCTGAAATAAGTTAATAGACAAATAAATTTAATATTTGTGTGAAGAATTTTCAGTTTTTCACCCATATGCGGGTGTCAATATGGACACGCGGTTGGTCATTGGAGGGAGACACAAGGACACATGGGTGTCAATATGGACACGCTGTTGGTCATTGGAGGGAGAGATGGTAGCATGTGAAGGACACATGGAGGCCTCCTGAGCAAAGGTTCTAAAGGTAATGGTGGTTCGCAGAACGCTGCATGTCTTAAATAGAGGTGAGGCCTTAATAAAGGAGGCTTGGTATAGTGTAAGCCTAGTAACCATTATGAGGGAATTTGCAATGTTATGGATTGGGCTAGTTGGTATATAATCAAGGTGGTTATATGTCATTTTATTGTGATACAACTAGAGTTGTTGTGGGTTGTGAGTTAGGAGAAGACTCGACGTCCCTGTCGCATTGCAAGATGGTGATGGCCGCTCTCCATCAGCACATGCATAGCACATGCATACTTGTAGAGGGGATGCGGTCACAACAAGCGGAAGACATAGGAGTCCATAGGAGTCCATCATGGGGTAGAATTTATGGAAGGGACTTCTCTTCACATTTACTAGGTCACTTCGACTATGGAAGAGGACGAGAAGTAGAAGATTATGGAAGAACATGGCATGAAAGCCAGATTGAGCCCACACTGGATTTTGAAGAAAATACTAGGGAGGAACATGATGGAGCGGGAGAGATATGTAGAGAAACCTTGAGGACGTGGAGGGAGTTCTAGACCTAGAGAAAGCTTCCTACAGGAGTGGCTCACTGAACACGGCTTCTCCTTCTATTAGCCTTCAGGAGGCTTCACCAACTCGCGCAAAGAACTCTCAAGAGGTAGGAATGTCATCGTGGGCCAGAGTGTGGTAAGACTCGTTATTTTTGGTCTTGTGCTAGTTTTTTCCACTTTGCCTAGGAGTTTGGGGTGTGGATTGTTTTGGGATGGCCATAAGAAAGTTGTTTCTCCTTTTTGTAATGGCTTTGAGCCCATTGTGGTCGTGGTTTTTTTGATTTGGCTAAGGAATATGTATGGGGAATATTTTGAAAAGAATAAGGCCATGTATGGAGACTCCTTTTAGGGGAATTGAATGTTAATATCTTTTGTAATAGAGATGGGAATGATGAAAATGGGGGATTTAGATATGAACTTGTGTTATATTGATAGTTAATATCTAGGGTTTGAAGGGTTTTAAGTCTCGTAGGTTTTCAAAGACTAGTTTTTGTATCATTATTTACAACCATTTTGATTTGTAATTCTATCTCTTATTAACAAAATTCATTTCAGAGTGGATATAGTTTTGTATTTTTAAAATATTTTGTTGATATAAATATTTTATTTTCTTAAATAAATTTAAAATTGTAAAAAAATATTAATTAAATTTAAACAAAATTAAAAGAAATAAAATAAATATAACTATTATAATAATTAAATGCAGATCTTAACTATTAAAATTATTTTCAAAATTTTAATAATTTAAAATTAAATATTTAATTAAAATTAAAATTTCAAATAAAACATCCTTTAATGTTAGCATTTAATTTTTACAAACTTTTTATTAAATTTCTTCAAAATTAATTTAAAAAGGAAACATAGTAATGAAATAGTGAAAAAGCTAAATAAACGCATGACGATATTGTGAGGATGAAGGTACTCCCCTAATCCTACCTAGGAGGTAGGGACACCAAGGATGAACAGTCATCGCTTAAGGCATGGACTACCTACGAAGGTATTGATCATTCTACACTTTATTTAGTCTAGCAATTACATTCATGGTGGTAATTCAAATTATGAGTCGTTAAAGAGTATAATTGGTAATTTAAAGAATGATATAAAGAATTTTTATTTTTTATGAATGATAATTGTAATTAGCAGTTTATATTTAAAATGGATGATATAAAACGAATAATATCATATAATTGAAATTAGGAGTTTATAGTTAAAATTGGTGATAAAAAAAGACTATTCTCACGACTCATGGTAATATAATAGTTATGGTCATTTTTATGATGTATTTAATATGGAATTGTTTTATTAATTTATAACATCATGTTTTGTGTTTTCATTTAATTCGAAGGTCAAATGATTAATTAAAATAACTACAAATAAAACTTTCTATATTGCCCAATACAATTTTGAGATTGTTTTATGCATTCATGATGATAATGGTAAGTATGGTGAATATATTATCAAAAGAAATATAAATATAAAAAGAAAATATAAATAAACATGGTGGAGGAAAAGATAAATTAACAATTATTTTTAGATTATTACAAATAAATTTTCAATTTTTTTTAAACATTTATGATTTGAAAGAAAAATAATAATAATAATAAATGAAATAAATGAAAATAATAAAATAAACATAACCCCTCCTTGATCCTTGTGGAACAAACTGGTTATGTGGAAGGACGACAAATTCTGGATGGGATCATCCTGGTGCATGAACCTATTCACTCCCTAAAAACTACCAAACATCCTGGCATGCTTCTCAAACTGGACCTCTCCAAATCTTTTGACAAACTCAACTAGGTTTTCATCGAAAAAAACTTGACAGCCTTTTGTTTCCACCCCTCCTAGATTCGCTGGGTGACTCATCTCATCTCCTTTGCCTTTTCCTCTATCATCTTAAATGGGGTCCCTTCCAAACTGTTCAATCCCTCCAGAGTAATCAGACAGGGAGACCCCCTCTCTCCCTCATCTTCATCCTCATGTCTGAAGGTCTTGGACACATGCTCAACTATGCCAAGAACCTAGGATCTCTCAAGGGTCTCTGGCTCCATAACCACACCCCCATTACCCACCAACAATTTGTGGATGACAACCTCCTCATGGGACATCCCTCTGTCCAGTAAGCCAGAACCCTTGAGCAAATCTTCACCACCTTCTCTAAATCCTCTGGCATGATAGTTAATAAGGAAAAATATGAAATCTTTTTCTTCAACACTCCCATCCCCACTCAGAGAAACATCACCCGCGTCTTAGGCTTCAAAACAGCCACCCTACCCTTGAAATATCTTGGCACCCCGCTCATTGACTCAAACCTCAAGCACTTGTCTTGGAAAGATCTTCTTACTAAGCTAGAACTTCGTTTGTCTCATTGGATGCTCCGCTCTATCAATATTGTTAGTCGCCTTGTCCTCATCAAGCCTGTAATATCCCGAATTTTGGACCTACCATTTATAGGCATGAGCCTATTGATCATGATGATTANATATATATGTTGGTTGTGTTGGGCGTGGGCCCTGAATGACATGATTGATGAAATGTTTTGTGTTGGGTGTGGACCCTGAAGCACATGATCAATGAGATGTTTTGTGTTGAGAGAGAGGATCTAGAGCACATGAGTACTTACATTTGTGTTGATCATAAAGCTGTGGAACACATGAAAATATAACTGAAAATGTTGGGCATAAGCTTTGGAGCATTCCATGTTGATGTTGAGCATAAGCTTTGGAGCATCGGATCCTTGGCCATTATATCCCTAGGTGTATCGTACAAATACATCCTAGCATTTAGTGTTGAGCAAGAGCTCTAGAATTGCACTATGTTTGCAACTCCTTGTTATATAAGCGTTGAGTATGGGCTCTGGTAAGTGCTAGGGGTTACTGAAAAGATTAAAATCAACTCCGAGCGAAAACGACTCGAGAATAATATTGATCTCATCATACTTATTTTTAAGTGATTAAATGAAATTTTGAATTTCTGTATTCTCATCAAGTACTGAAGAACTACCACGTTATACGAGGGAAATCCAACATGCAAGGATGTTTAGAGTTGCCTAGCCTAGTAGACCTAAGCCATCTATATACTTGACCTTCATGAAGAAGTGTCGTTAAGTCTAGGGATCATAATACATGATGCCCAAAGACAAATGCTTACAAGTATTATAATACTATGTATTTTATACATAGTATGTATAAAGAATCAATTATGATTAATTATATAATTGAATAAAGAAAGAAGAGAAGCTCCACTAATTATTATTTATTATTAAGGGTTTAATAAATAGTGAAATAGCTATGAAAGGTCTACTAGGAACTAGTTAAAAGTTCCTAAGTTAAGTATTGGAAAAATTACCCCAGTAATTAAAAATGGTTCAATCAAGAAATCAAGGATTTCTTGATTTAACTGCCCCTTTGACTGAAGAAGTCTGTCTATAAAGATTCAAGCCACAAACCAAGCAAAGGCTTGGGGTTCTGATTTTTATCTAGGAGAATTATTATTCTGCTTTTTTTTTCTCTCAAGTGTTTCCTTGGAGAACTTTTCTTGCAAAGAAAAGAAGATTGATTCAAAATTGATTACCAGTTAAGAAACCCTACCTTAGGAGCTCTAAGCTACTTGCATGTTGGAGTCTAGCTCAGGGGGATCCAGATTTAAACCAAGAATGGTTCTAGGTCATGGTTGGGTGGAACGTGGTAGTTCCCAGTGATTTGGTCATGAAACAGAGCTCAAATATGCATTGAATTGTTAATGTTGGTTATGTAAGTGTGCAGGTGTAGCCATTGACAAGGCTTAAAATTTAGGTATGAAACCCTTGAAGGCCTATTCTATTTCTTTCCCAAAGATTCATTACTATTTATGTTAAGTAATGGTTGCAATGTAATTTCTAACCCTAATGGTTAAGTTTTATGGTTAACAATCTACTAGGGTTTGTATTTGTAATTTACTAATCATAGGCTTGAGAATTTTTATTATATGTTGTTTATGTTCAAGGTTTGCATCTTTCATAAATGTTCCTGTATTAACTAGGTTCTAATCATAGTATTATTTTTATACTTTGTTCTTTGTATTTAATACCCTGCTGACATATTCCATTTGTCAACAGAGGCTGTCCCTAATCTTTAAAGAAACTAGTTCAGTAGTAATTAATGAAAATATTAATTATGCTAACTAATAACAAGTATATATTATAAACTAGATCTACTAAGAACATATTTCATATAATAAACAAGCTAATAAAATTATTAAAGACCTTCCAAGGTCTGTTTCACATAATCATTAAAACAAAACACTTTACATAATTGGAAACAAGCATTATAATTAATCAGAGGGATATCGTGACCATCCATGTGGTCCTTATCAAGACTTTGCCATAAAACCTATAGTCTTAACATCTATAATAAAATACCCTAAATCACATGCATTATATATTTAAAGGTCCCATATAATATTCATCATAAACATCCACTTATAATTTTACCAAGTAAACAATTCATATAACTCTGTATTAATAAACAGAGGTCGTGGTATCAACCCTTATGGGTTACAAATATAATTCATAAGCAAAATTAAACTCCACATTAAAAACATCTCTATAGTTCTTATTTAAACAAGGAATCATTCCTCTTAAGAAGAAAACCCTATCTTATGCCAACACAGGTCGCGACATCAAATCCCATGGATGTCCGTGACCCAAGGCCAACCTAATAGTAACCTTAACATAAATCGTTACTATAATCAAAACTCATAACAAAATCCATAGCTTAATACATAGTATCCTTTCTATTATTACATATAAAATGTTTTACAATTTGGTATCGCCCAAGCCCAAATCCTAAAGGTCATATACCCGGTCACACTGCCACGGCCAAGTTTCCAAATCCAATCACACAATCATGCTACAGTAACCAAAATGATATCGTGGGTTTTCTATAACCCTCGATGTTACAGCCATATTTTTTAAATAACAATTTACATATTAAAATTCCAACTAAACTATCGCAATCATTGGGAGAGGCACATGCCATTCATGGCATGGCCTGCACCCATGCTGAACCATTACAAAACCAAATTACAACACTCTGTATCATTAGAGGAAATTTCAATTTAAAATGGGCCTTCCAAAAATAATACAAATTCCATGTCATCATGTATTAGCCAATCAAAATGATTTAAAATTCAAAAAGGGAGCACCTCTTAAACAATTTTTTAATATAAATTTGGGATAGGTATCATAAAAAAAACTACTTTTTTGTTTGTATTTTTGACATATCTCCCTGTTGTTTTACTCAAATTTCGATTGGGAGAGCTCATTGGATGCGTAATTTAATTCCACATCCAACGATTACCCACTAGGCATACTTTTGACGGGCCCCAATGCCCCAAAAACAAGAAATACCTTAAAAAACGTGATGATGATGTCATCATCACATTTTTTCAGGTATTTCTTGTTTTTGGGGTAGCGGGGCCCGTCAAAAGTATGCCTAGTGGGTACTCATTGGATGTGGAATTAAATTCCACATCCGACGAGCTCTCTCGATCGGAATTTGAGTAAAAACACATGGAGAAATGTTGAAAATACGAACAAAAAAATAGTTTTTTCTTTTCTTCCTCCAACATTAATAAATATTATTTTAACTATTATTTTATTATTTTTCCTTAGGAGGCCCATTTTGAGTTGAAATTTTCTCTAATGAATACACAGTTTCCATTAACGCTAACACAAAGCTTATGGTGGCAAGTCAATGGGCTACGACACCATTGCAATAATGGTGCAGCCCATGGCATAATGCCCCAAGCTCTAGAATCTTTCCCAAACATAAATTACAAAAAATATAAATGGAGTGTTGTGCATACTTCCAAAACCCAAACTATACACAGAGTAAATTCTACAGGCTTAAAGCCACGATCAAACCCAACAAGTCAACATTTTAAATGCAACATTAAAATAACTACATGGTCCCGAATTTACACAGCATAATCTATTAAAAACAATGAACGAAAATTGTATGCATCTTATACCAAAACACATTACAGCCTTCACATAAAATCCAACGTGCAGTATATTTACATAGTAAGGCACGAATCCTATTTTACAACAGTCAATGTATTACTAATGTTAAATGGCAGGTTGTGAGCTATGGCACCATTACAAGTAATGGTGTAGCCACAGATCAAGATGCCAAACCTCCCAATAAGAGTCAAAACCCATAGCAATATACATTACAAACCCCGAAGGCAGAGTCAACAAGTGCCATCTAAAACCCCAACCCTGTAAAGAATCCCAACTCATAAATGCCCAGAACAAGAGGAGGCAAGTAAGATCTTGCTAGCAGGATTACCATGGCCATGAAGTAACAAACCCAAATTGAAAGCGCATCTCTATGCAAACCTCGGGAGCACCTTCGTTTTCACCTGCAATCAGTTCAACGATGGCATGAGAAGCATGACCATGCCATAGATAAAACAATGAAACAATGTGTTTACACAAAGTCTGGTGGTCAGCTTACCTACAAATCGATGGAGGTCGCCTCCCTTATCCAACTGCACAGAAGCCACATGAAACCCCAATGCCAAAATCCCATAATGCACAAACAAAAAATGCCCAAATCCTTTGCCAAATGTTTTCACAAACCCCAATGGCATTAATGGCACCAGCTGGTGGCCATTAACGCATCCATAAACCCTCACCATAGTTTATGAATCGTCATTATATTACATATCAACCAAGTCATAAGTTTAAACCTTGATATTTCATGGTTCACACTATACCCTATAGTTTCGCCACCTTCTAATGTCAGTGCAGACATAACACTAATGACATGGTATTTATGCCATAGTCTCCCAACTTTAAAGTATGCCCAGAACTTAACTCTATTGTATAGTGTTTACAATGTCATCCCCTTAGAATCAAAGTATTATGTTATTACATGACCTTTTCTATTTCATATAGGTAGCGTTTGTGCATAAGTCTTTAAGTCTAGGTTTTCTAGCATTTAGGAATCATGGAAAACATAGTATGCCATGATGCTCTCGCTAGAGAGAATGAGCTTATGGAATCAAGATCGAAACCCAAGTAGACCTGCAAGGTAGAAACAAGAGAAGTGCAATTATTAATCAAGAGGTAGATAATTAAGAATGGTAAGGAAAGTAAGTTAATTCAAAACATTTAGATAATTAATGAACATAGGGCTTACCTAATTTGTAAAACGGAACAGTAATAAAAGTGCAAGGCAAAACTAGAAGTATAACTAGGAACTAAATTGCTTCAAGTAACCAAATAATCCTGATGTCACAAAAGTAACTTGTAAGTCAATACATAAGGTGTCTTAGTTCGAATGAACTAAGTAATCCTACATAATGAAGAATAACCTTACCTCTCAGATCGTCATGGGAGAACGAGTCTCACCACTCCACCACTTTGTTCCCATCAACAAAGTTAAGTTAGTTTTTATTAAATAAACAAAGTACACATGTGCATGAGCAAAACAATGATCCATACAATTCATTAATTCACCGACAGTAATAACTAAGATGTATCAATAGTTTAAATAATAGAATTAAGACATAAGAAGTAAATGAACTAATAATCACTGAATGGATACGAGATTAACAAGACAGTATGGGTGGTTTCTGAAGAGATTGAAAGTATAAGAAGCACATGTAATTCTGCACGAGTAATAATGATCCCCTTTGGGTAGTTTTCATGTGGTTTTCACTAGCCTAAAAAATTTCTTTTTATTTTCAATTTTTTGGGACATTACAAAGTCCATCCTCCAAGCCATGCCTCTTTATCTATTTTCTGTCCTAGCTTCTCCTAAATGGGTCCTCAAAGACATTTGAACGATGCAATGCACTTTCCTTTGGAATGGGGGAAAAAAATCCTATCATTGGGCTCTGGTGAAATGGGACACGGTTTGTGGTTCTAAATCAAATGGGGAGCTCGGTCTATGGGATCCTGAACAAAGCAATGAAACCCTTAGCGTGAAAATTTGGTGGCACTGGCTCACCAAAAATAATAGCCAGTGAGTGCAACTCTGGAACAAAAAATACGCCCCAAACTGGCCCACTCAATAACTTGTCAGGTTCTCTGAGAACATCAAAGGATCCCTCATATGGAATGCGGCCAACTCTCAACGATCCATAATACAACAACACTGTTTTTGGGAAATTCATATTGGCACTCTGGAAAAATTTTGGACCGACTCCTAGAATCAGCTCTTCTCGCTGGAAACTATATTCAATCTTCATGACAGACCTGACATCTTCTCCATTCAACAACATGACAAAGTTAACTTTTTCTGGGATTGCAATGGACAAGAGGAATTCAAAGAATGGTCCACTAGAAATAGATGGCACCTGCAACAGCAACCACTCCACTCTGACAAGCTTTGGGAGGAGCCGCAACAGCGTTGCATCCGCCGCAGAACTGGTCCTAATATCCTTTGTTGGGGATACAAAACTAAAGGTATGTTTTCCACTAAAGAGGATTATCAACTTAGCAACACCCCCACTAAGCCCCCAAATCCATGTTGGACCAAGATCTAGGACATCAAATCTTGGCCAAAAGTCACCACCTTCCTTTGGCTAGTCCTTCACAAATGTATTCTTACTTGGTACAATCTTATTAGAAGAGGTTTCATGGGTCCTTTGTAGTGCCATCTCTGTAAAATCAACGAGGAAAGCATGGAACACCTTTTAAACCAGTTCCCCTTTGCAATCACCCTTTGGACCAACATAGCCAACATTTGTAAAAGAACGGACAGATGCCATGATAGTATTATTGACACCATTAAAAATTGGCACAAGCATCTGTTTCAAAATTCCATTCTCAACTGCATCTGGAAGCTCATCCCAGGCTTCTTTCTCTAGGGAATTTGGGAAGATAGAAATATCAGGACATTCATAGGTAAAATCAACTTAGTGGAAACCATTTGGATCCAATGTCAACAACGCATCAGGGAAACTACCTTACTCTCCAACTGGCAAGACTCTGATCTTCAAGCCAACCCCCAAGAACAAGATATTCTCATCCTTTGTCTCTAGCACCCACCCCCTGCTACCTTTGACCCCTCCCCCCGCAATCCATACCCCTTCTCCCAGCCTCCTGGTCCACTCCTCCCCTGGCTTTGTCAAGCTTAATTTTGATGGGGCCTCCAAAGGAAACCCTGGTCTTGCTGGCTTTGGAGGATCCTTCAGAACTGATACAGGACAGATCATCTGGGTCTTCTTTGAGAAAATCAGGCTTGAAAGCAATAATGTGGCCAAGATGAATGGAATCCTATAAGGCATCAGAATTGATTTCACTCACACCCTCTTTCCGTTAATAGTTGAGGGAGATTCAACACTCATCCTCAATCTGGACCTTAAGCTATAGATTGGGACAAGTAGCTCCAAAATCTCATCCAGCTAGAGATTGGACTATGATATTCAACAAATTGTTGTGCTCCTTGCACAACCAGTTGCTATTAACTTCTAGCATGTTAGAAGAGAATCCAACTCTCTAGCAGACAAAATGGAAAACTAGGAAGTTAGCTCATCCACATTCCTGCACCATTGTACCTTGGTCGATATTCCCGATGCTCACCTAAAGAAGGAATGTGAGATCATAGCCTCCAAAGAGCTAAGGCCGGATGCGGGTGTGAATCGTGCCAACATGGAGGCTGACGAGCCCTCTCCCGCCCATGCTTAGCCCACTGTCCATGTCGTCACATTGGGCCTTAAATTCCACGAGAGACGTGGTTTTTTCTCGGCTATTCAACGGTACTAGGTCATCTCATCTTTGTTCAAGGGCCATTAATAAACCTACTGGAATCCAAAACTCGCACAATCTCCATTCATTACAGAGGATGCCGACTCTTGGGTTGTACCTACTCCTCACTATTGCTCTGCATTACACCGAGGCACTCCATCACCTTGCTCTCCATTTCTGCTCTGAGTCCCAGTGTCACCCTCCTTCTCTCAGCTTTACACTTTCATGCTCCATTGTTACTTTGTGCTATAGTGTCATTCTCCATAGCCCGAGTCCCTCTTCCCAGAACCCTACTTAGGCATGCCTTTACCCTACACAGGAGTGCCTTCACCCTGCTACACTACTCCAACCATTCCCAGAAGACAAAGGGGCACTCCCCGCAGGGGGTGAGGCTACAATGCACGAGTAGAAGGACAAATACCTCTCTCAACTCAAGCCAACAACAATGGATTTGACTTGGAAATTTTGGAGGAAGTTCAGAGAATTGTTTTAGATTGGGAGGATGAATTGTCGAGGGAACTTGGTGCAGCTGGACGAACGGTGGAGCATCGGCATAACTATTGGATCTTTCAAAATCTCCTCACATGCCTAGTCCTCTGATTCAATCCCTTAGTTCCTCCTCCCCTTGTGTCTCCTCTTCAACCGGGGCTGGCTCACCACACAGCTGCACCTCCTGGCCCTCAAGCTGCTACACTACAAGCTACTCCTAGCCACCACTTCAACTCCTTCACCCTGCTCCATTCCCCCACCGCATTGTCGACCATCCACTAGCTCTGCATGCAAATTCACATCCAACCCAGTCGTCTCGAGGAAAACCTCTCCTCTTCCCACCAAAAAACCATCTACAGGAACCGTGGAGGCAGGGAACAGCTCCAGTGATGAAGACCTGGCTACATCCAGTGGAATTTCAGCAACTTCATTAGGTGAGCCTGCACAACCAGCATCTCTGGGTTACACTTGCCCCATCGAGGAGGTACCATGGAAAAAACCACAAATAGTGGCTGCATGTCCTTCTGTCTACTTTTAGCACAGTTCACGCTTAGGTATCTTCTTGGACACATGGTACACATCTTGAAAATGTCAGGTTTTTCTGTCTTTTTGTTTTCTGCACTGTCAACTGGATGACTTTTTTCCTTTTCCTCCAAGAACTATGGAGGTTTTTGTTAATGTTTATTTGAAAGGCTTGTTTTCCCTCTGGGAGGGATGGTTCTATGGACCTATTTTCCTTCCCGGAGGGAGGGTCCAGTCTCACTCTTAAACTCCATATCTACTCCACCTAAACAGGTCAATCTGTAACTCTGTATGTACCAACATTTTCTTCTTTTTATTTTTAATAAAATAGCTCTCAACTTACAAAAATAAAATAAACATAACACTATAAATATATAAATTTTATATTTGATTAAATAATTAATAAGAAAAATAAAAAAACATAGATAATTGCATCCATACCTAATATTTTCATAACTCATAACTTTAGTTAATAAGTTAAATACATAAAAATATAAGTTCATAACTCATATCTTTGGTTAATTTAGTAACATAAAAATATGGCATTAATAATTATAATTATAATTTATGAATTAAACAAATATTACTTTAATAACTTAATTCTCAATGCAACAACAAAATTGATTAAAGGAATAAGGAATATTGTAAATCTACATTCGTGAACTTGATTCTCGGTACAGTAATATTGAGTTCAAGACTTTATATCTTAACAATTTTTTTCCATAATTATTATTAATTATAAATAAACATGATGAAATATATTAGAAAGAAAACAACATAATAAACCTTATTCTATTTGAAATAATAAACATATTTTTAAACTAATATTCCTCATTTCCTTCTATTCTGGTTTGACTATTTGATGTGTTTATTAACTCCATTTAAAATAAAATATTCTAATTTATGACCACATGGAATTGTTTTGTTATTGATGATGATGATGATGATGATTAACATCCACATAGACCATGTAATATACCAAGAATTAATAATTTATTATTATTTTTTGCTAAGATATTTTATTTTATTATTTTAAATATTTTTGACACAAAGAAAAAAAAAATGTAATGAATTATTCTTTTATTAATAAAATATATTGAAGAGTACAGAAATGGAATAGTTGTTGAAGAGTGTTTGTTAAACCACAAGTGGATATAGTTGTTGAGTGAGAACTCAAGGTGTAGGCATCTTCCTCAAAATCATGTCACAACTCTTTGTTGAATGTTAAAGAGAAAGAGGCTCATAAATGACCAGGGTTTAGTAAAAATACTATATAATAGTATGTCCATCAGCAAGTAGGAGGCTAGTATTGGATGGGGATTGAATCTGATAATGCAAGAGATGAAAAATTATCATCATCCTTCTCTATGGGAGTCATCGGTTTACTATATATTTCTATAGGTCCATGATTATTTCATTTTTAACAGTCTGTGTCATATCTTTGGAGGGGTGCAAAAGATTTGTGGTTTCTTACTCTTGTCTTGTTACTATATGTATTCTTCTTGTAGCCACGAAAATTTCTGTATGCTCTGCAATTTAGGGATTTATGACCAAAAAACATCTGTTGATATCTACTTCTCATTGATCTTCTAGGAATCACATTAGTTCTATCTTTGTCATGAGAGGGTGGAGCATATTTCTTACATTCTTCCCTTTTAGTTGGACTCTTCAGCGCTACAACATAGCTTCTTTTATTTATACCTTGGTTTGTGAGAGAAGAACATTCTGGACTCTTTTCTTTGTCATATCCTAATCCAGATTTATCTCTTGATGGTATTTGGCTACTCAAGATGTCATCTAGAGTCTTTGAACTATTTTCAAACTTTGACTTAATAATTTTGACAATGGATATACTACATTCTAGGAAAGGAGACAATGTGTCATATAGATCACAAGCATCTATAACTTATCAAGAGATGTAGATGGTTACTTTCTTGTAACTGTTTCAACTAGTGGTAAGACACAAAAAACGTAGGGAAAAAATGGAAACCGATTGTTTGATAAAACCTCGAGTATTATTTATAGTCGTTCTTGACATAAGGATTTGCGACAAAAAATGATGAACAAGATAGTACAACAATAAATTCAAATCCACTAATTATTCTCCAAGAAAAAATTTATATGAGGATTTTTTGTAGACTAGGGAGAGGATAAGTGTGCTATCATTGTGAAGAAAAAATGTTGGGGAAGGAAAGATTAGTAGCTGAGGGAAAAAAAACAATGCTGAGGCAGGATGTTGAATAAAGGTGACAACCCTACTGGGATGATTTATTCCATGGGTACCTCAAAAACATGAGAAAACAAGGTTGTAACATGATGATGGGACTTATCAAACATGTTTTGGACATGTACATCTGGTGATGGTGTGCCCTAACCCTACTGTTGAGTGAGTGCATTGTATTGTTGTTGATGAATGTAAGGCTATTGTACAGGCCTCCCTAGTGCCCAAAATTTAGATTTTCTTGTTGAATAGGTTGGATATGCTCTCTTTTATGGATGTAAGTGACTAATTATGGGGGTAAGACGACCAAGAAAAAAATAAGAATTATTCATGTTAATATGAGATTTGAATGTGTCCATAATTATTTATTTAATGTGGAAATTTGATATCTCCACATCAGCAACCAATGTAACATTAACAACTATGATAATTTCCTTGTTTTAGTCTACTATAGAAGAGATTATCACTCACTCATTTGTTTGCAACTCTTAGCATAGATAAAAAGATCTCCTCTAGGGCCTCTAACACAGGAAATAATCATGTTGGATTTCAATAATGCTATCACACCTGGATTTGTTGTATTTAATGAAGAAATTGTTCTGAGAACTAGTTCAAGATGCATTAGGAGGACACAAACATACTTGCATTATCATCTTTCATGCATAGGCTTGTGAAATTCTAGGATGAACAACTTCTTTCACTCTCAAGTTTAGTTTTGATGTGGGTTACTACTTCAATTATGTACAAGTTTTCCCATATCGAATTTTTTACTGTTGATAATTCTACTTCAGAATTGCTATAACAACTTAGATAAAGATCCTGGGTTTTCCATGAAAACCACTGGTGAAAATAGGGAAGTAACACTATCAAGTCTACAAATATGTTCATATGAAGCAAGATAAATACAAAAAATTATTTCCATATATGAAACACTTGTATCTATTTGAGCAACAATAAGGTTAAGGAAAAATATTTTTATATGGGAGAGATAAGTCATATCCAACCATTAAAATTCCACCCCATCGATTCAAAGAAAGAAAATTGGAATCATGTATGTATAGAAGATAAACCTGCAAACAATAAATAAACTCACTGGAGTATTAGTCACATGGTTTACAAGTTTTTGGAATGTGCCTAGTACTTCCATAAAGTTTGAGAATTCTAATTGTTACTATATTTGATGAGATTCCATTCATTTCTCCAATGTTTTTCTTGGAGAATTGATTATGTCTTATACATGGAGGATTGACATGTTTCTAAAATCATACAGAGCTATCATATTTCTATTTTTGTTGGAAAATGTCTCGTGGACAATACCTTGGGAATGCTCGCTTCCAAATGGGGACTCACCCCTACAATACCAAAGTCTATATACAAGCACATTGGTCCCTTAAGAGTTTGGGTGGGTTCTTGGTATGCATTGGAACATCCAGAGCATTCCCATAACATTAAAATCCTTTTAGGAATGTTCAAAGATTGAAATTCATCAAATGGATATTTGGAATCTAGGAAAAATAACCACCTTATTTTCCTAGTTTCCTTGATAATTGGGTAGTCACTTTTTTAAAATGGATTTTTGAATGACCGAGTAAGAAAATTTGAATAATGTTTATTTAGAATTGATTGTTGAATTTGGTATTTTTCATTTCTATGTTCTTCTTCAATATACACATAGACTTGGTTTAGTGATCATGGTAAATACAATCATAGTTATCTTACTCTGAATTTTGACATTTGATTTATACAGGTCCAATAACTGTAACTACGAAGGTCAATGGTTTGAATCCTAGTTTCCATGTTTTCCATGTTCATGCACTAGGTGACACAACAAATGGGTGCATGTCAACTACATTGGTATATGTCCCAAATGTATTTATTGGGTTTCCTTCCATCATGTTTATCGATTTTAGTTGGAACGTTCTATTAGAAGTATAAAGACATGAGTGTACTTGGTTTATCATTATATATCAAAGAATGTGAGGACCACATTTTAACCAATTGAGCAAGGAGCATGGTGCACCCACAAACAAACACACTGTGGATCTCAGAAATGTAATTGCAGTAGAGGATGGTATGTATTTTTGTTCATTGTTTTATACATAGAAGTTTGTTAATATCTAATGAATAGAAGTTTTCCAAAATTTAAAAGTTTTCTGGAACATTCATGCAATGTTCACGAAAATATTGAGATGTTCATAATTATATCTGGACCGATGTGTATTGTGTATTGTCTCTCTTTAGGGGATGTCCAATTTTCAACCATTTGAAGCCATGTATACTAATCCTCTTAATACTATCTATGAATTCCATTTTTATCCCATCTAGATTGATATTCATTACTATTTTTTATTCTTGGATATAGTTTGACCAAAGTTTTGTATTTGCATATTCCTTTTTCTAGGCCACATTTGATAGTAGGATGAGTTGTAGTTATACATGTTAATCCTAATGATATTGGCAAGGTTAGTGTCATCAACTGCAAATATTGTTTCAATATATTAGCATTTACTTAGTGACTTACCTTCACTTGTAATATTTATATATAGTCATTTTGTCATCAAAATTTCATATGGTTGTATCTAACTTGAGTTTTAG
The DNA here is from genome assembly GCA_001517045.1 of Pseudotsuga menziesii. Lineage (NCBI taxonomy): Eukaryota > Viridiplantae > Streptophyta > Pinopsida > Pinales > Pinaceae > Pseudotsuga > Pseudotsuga menziesii. The sequence goes on along the minus strand of LPNX010269254.1, from coordinate 241,309 downwards.
ACATTCCAATACTGTTATTTAATCTACTTAGTTCATCATGGCTTGTTTTATTAGATAAAATTGAATATTTCTTTACATCTAAACTATTTTAAGGTCCATATATATAGGCATTTGATATTACTCCTTGTAGAAGCGCATACTACCAAAGTTATAATAATGTTTTTTTAATGATTCGTTGTTAATTATGAATTTGAGATTTTAAATAATATTATAATATAATAAGTTTGTATCCCAGAAAGATTGTTCTAGAAAAAAATTAAATATTGTCATGGAAAATAGCGATTATTTATTTTTTCTTCCCCAGAAATACAAAACATGGGCATCAACCTCTTATCCGTGTGTCTGCATTGGGTTGTAGGTGGCCATGAACTGAGTAAGAGAACAAGAAATTCTAGTGGTATACTTGCTTGTGGTGAGTGTCTCTTTTATACTTCAAATACAATAATCCTCAAGAATTGTGTATGTTTTAGTGGATTGAATTAAGATGCATGTTATTCTATTTTCTTTGGAAGGTGTTGTGGATCTTCAATCGTGAATCTGAGCAATTTTGTATTAGTAATTTCATTTTTTTGAAGTATGAGCAATGAGTATCTCCTCTATCTAGTTTGCATTATGAAAAATTGCTTATAACCGTAAGCAAGATAAAAACATTCGGGATGTGCTTATGAAGTGAACTTAAGAATAAATTAAGTAGTAAAGCTTAACTTTGGGTTCTACTTTATGTGTTTTCTAATTGATATTTTTGTTAGTTGGAACTTCATCATTTACAAATAAAATAGATGCAATTGATGTTGTAATGAGATTTATATTTACATCATCATTTAACCCTATTGCCTAGCCTGTGTTACAATGATCATATTCTATTGCTTGGTCTGTAGCTGATGGAGAGTGGCTTGTGGTGGTCCTAAGTGACACAAACTAAATATCAACCCCACCCTGATTAATTGATTGGACTTGGACTATGGAGAATGGAAAAATATTGTTTCATAGTTGTGCCACCTTGAAAAACTCCTTGGGATTTAAAGTTGAAAAAACTTGGGATAGAGTATACCACTTGACCATGAAGTACCATCACCTTAATACCATTATGCACATTCCAACCATGGATAAAAATCTAATAGTGGAGATCTTTTATTTCACTATTCATTAGAAATTACCCCAATATAATGCTAGTCAGTTCACCATTTATCCTTTGCTCTCAAGGTAATCTCAGTCTAGTTGTTAATGGTTCTTGGATTCCAAATACTTGTCTCTACCCTATCGTCCTTGATATTTTGTTGATGGTGATAGAGGGAACTATGTTGTGTGGTATAATTTTCTATTTTTTAGCTTGGATTATTTGGTTTATTAAACCCTCCTATGCTCAAAATATTGTTAATGTATTGTCACTTCGGAAGATATTCCAGATGTATTGATTGTATTCCTCCATCAGGAGATGAGTTTGTTCATGTAAGATTCATTGAAAGAATCAATGTAAACCTCTAGATGTAAGTCAGGCCAATAGTGCCCAAGTGTCATTATAATAAATATCATTTTTGGTTTCTTGCTAGACAAGTCGGCATTGTTAGGTACCAGGTCAAGTCAAGTGACAAATATAAATAGGGAGGCACTCCCCTTCATTTGTACACACTCACTCAAGAAAGTTTGCAAGAGATAAAATAACAAGTGCGTTAGAGAGAAGAGAGAAGCAGTTTTCTAGGTTTTTACACTGCTCTGGTTGAGTTCTATACTGAGGAATATTTGCGGGGTTTTATCCCTTGTGGTTTCCCCGAGGAAAATCTTTGTGTTCTTTGTGTTGTTGTGATTATTGTTCTTTCAGTGATCCTACTAGTGAATTGGTTTTTAAGATATCATCTAAGAAATTAAGAAAACTTAACATGGAATCAAAGCCACCCTGAAAGGAGACATGACACAACTAGGGTTTGTTACTCTAAAAAAATACCCCAACAGGTCAACCCGAAAAGAGGTCTCACTCAACTCGCCCCATAATGACACATCATTTTGTGAAAACAGAACTGAATTCCAAGAGGTTTCAGTTTTGGACCAGACAATGTTGTCAGGAAGAATTAGGGCTTCAGTTTTCCTGAGATTGCATCATCAATCTTAGGAAAATCAAGATATAGTCTAGCTCACCCTAGGAAGGCACATATTTTCCATTTCTCATCCCTACTAGTGATCAATCCCAATTGAAAATTAGGGTTTCTGCATAAAACCCTAGGTCATCCCAACGAAGGTCATCCATAAGTTGTATTCATCAAGTAAGTATTACTTCTTCTAATTCCATTTGAAGTTCTCATTCTGTTAATAGATGAAAAAGAGTACCAATCTAGATGAGAAACTTGAGGGTCCTTAAAAATTCATAGCATGGAAGTATCATATAATGCTCATCCTAGAAGAAAACGATCCAAGAAGGATTTATAAAGGAGGAAGTTGCAGAAACAGAAGAAGCTGAAGGTAAGTCCAAATTCAAGAAGGATATGATCAAGGTTGAGAGTATCATAGCTGACTCCATTAAAGATAAGTTGATTCCTCAAGTATCATCAAGGAGGACACCAAAATAAATGTTTGATGCTCTATTGAGCTTATTTGAAGGAAGAAACATCAATAGAAAGATGACCTTGAGGAATCTCCCAAAAATGTAAACGCTCAAAAGTCAGAAACCATGCAATCATATTTCACAAGAGTAGCTCAAATCAAGGAGCAGTTGGAAGCTATTGGTAATATGGTTTACCACCTTGAATGGTCTTCCAAGAGATTGGGAATCATTTATCTGAGGAATATATTTAAGAAGAAGATTATCCAAGTTCTGAAAGTTATGGGAAGAATGTGTTCAAGAAGAAGAAACAATAGTAGCTAGAGAAGAGAAGCTAAATGAAAATGACGATCAATTTTTGGAAGTCCATACCAAAGGAAATAATAAGAGAAAGAGTTATGACCATCCTCTTAGAAAGACTCGAGGGTTTAAGAAGTCCAAGAAATACTTCTCAAATTATGAATGTTTCACTTCTCATAAGATGGGACACATTTCTATCAATTGTCCCATGAAAGCAGAACGAGTCAATAAGAAGAAAATATTTTAGGCCCATGTTTTTGAATACAATGATAAAGAAGATGAGGAGAGAACTAAGGAAAATGAAGACTCCTGTGAAGAATATGTCTTGATCTATGTACTCATGGATTCAGTTTCACCAGGGAATGACAACTATATAGTAGATAATGGTTCCTCCAAGCACATGATAGGTTACAAGGACTCACTCACATGTATTGTACAAAATGAGTCCCCACACAAAGTATTGCTTGGAGATTATTACCAATATCCCATAAAAGGAATGGGAGAAGCCTCCTATAAGTTGGAATTTGGAAAGTCCATGAAGATGAAGGATGTCATGTATGTCCTAGGACTAAAGAAGAACCTTCTTTCTCTCTCAGCCTTAGATAAGAAAGGTTTTGGAGTTTCTTTTGTGATGGAGAAGTCCTCATGTGGAAAAAAGGAAAAACTATAGATGATGCAGTAGTAATTGGATTTGAAAAGGGAGGACTCTACAAGTTAAAGGAACATTGAGATTTAGCATTGATGACTAGTACCATCGTCGCATGTGAGATATGGAACATAATACTTTCTCATATACATTACAAAGCATTTCCAATTGTGAGCAAAGTTGTGACAGGTTTACCAGAGATTCAAATAGATCATGGAGTGTGCAAAGGATGTGCACAAGGTAAGAATACTAATATAACCCTTATCCAAACAGTGACAACAAAACAAAAGGGATCTTAGATATTATTCATTCAGATATCTACGGGCCAATGCAAACCACTTCATTAAGTGGGTATGTTTAATATGCTTCCTTTATTGATGACTACTCCCGCAAAACTTAGATCTATTCACTTGTCGAAATAATATTACCAGAAAACTTGGTAAATGAGATAAGCCATAATAATATAAAAATTAATGATATGAATTGATATGATACATTTACAATGGTTGGACTTATATATGTCCATTCGTTACTTTCCAATCTACAGTCATGACTCTTTGATAATTATTAATTATTAATTATTAATTATCTATTAATATTATTTTTAATATTTATATATTTTATGTTCGTTACATTGCCTTCCCCTTAAGGGAATCTTTGTCCTCAAAGACGTATTTGACATTAATGTCTGATTTATTTTTAATCTGTCATCTCGGAATTATTTCCATTTTGTATTTGCGACATTTGAGGAGATGAGTCGATATGAATTACGGATTCCCCAGGAGAATTGTCACATCGTATCTGCTGTGGTCCATCCCAGATCTATTTTTATCGGAGCTCTGAGATATTTTTGTGGGACAATTCATCTCAAGTGTTGCTTGTTATGTCAATATTTTTGCATGTCCACATAAGTCTTCTGTGAATATTTATTTTGAACTTGTCGTTGGTCAAAATGATGATTATAATTAGGATGTCTGTAACGTGTAGGTGTTGTTTGTTCTTCTTTCTTTTGGATTGCGACGAAGAATTTCTTCACTTCCTCAATTTTTGCTTCTTGGTTACCTAGTAGATTGTTACGATTCTGAATCTTCTCGATTCCTTCCTCTTGCGACTTTTTTTTAATTTCTAGCTCCTTGATTTGGTTATGTGGTTCCTGATTACTATTATTTACACACTAGTTTTCTTCTTGCTTTTCTAGTGATTTTCCTTCGAGGTCTTCACCGGATTGTTCCCTCTTGCTGTTGTTTTTCAATTTTTTTATTTTTGTAATAAGGGTTTTGTTGTGATTTCTTAATCTAAAAATTTCTTCAGAATTGTTGGATATTATTTTATTACTCTTTGCGATCTCTAGCTTGTGTTCTTTTTTAGAGTCGCTATTTTGTTGTTGAAGAACTTTTATCTGTTGTCGATACTGGTCGACCACTGATTCTTACTCTGTTAATTTATGTCGTATGTGCGTCAGTTCTTCATCCTTGTTGTTAACGATTTTGTTCAATCGGATTGTTTCTACTTCGTAATCACTTATCTCTTTCTTTATATCTTGATTTGTTAGTCTCTGATTGAAATCACTTTCATCTTTTAATTTCTTAATTTGGGCATACAATTTTTCTATATGATTGTTCTGGTCGGAAATTATTTGTTCCTTGCGCTCTCTTTGTATATGATGTAATTTAATCAACATTTTCGATTTCATATTTGTGTGTCGTAATTCTTCATTCTCTCTTCGATAATGCTTTAACTTGGCTTCTAATTTCTCTATTTGTGCTTGCAAACCAGATTCCATGATATCTAATTTCTTCCACACTAGATGATGATGATCTTCGATTTTGTTTTTCCTTTGACTTCCCCACCTAAGTTCAATCTTACTTAATTTTTAGTATCAATTATTATGCACCTTTTTGATATTTTATTTCTCTTAAGTTTTATAAAATGTGAGTAGCTTGAGTGGTTGGGAGGAATGATTGTGAACTTCCCCACCAAGGTTCAAATATCACTTGCTTTTAATAGTTATTATTATGCACTTTTTATATTATTATGCACTTTTTACTTTTATCTTCTCTCTTCTAACCTTTTTTTTTCTTTCCCTTTTTTTTAACCTTTTTTTTTTCTTTTCCTTTTTTTTTTGGCTCGTTCTTTTAGTTTTTTTTTTGTTTTTTACTTTTTTCTTCACTTTTTTTTTTCTTTTTAACTCTCTATTTTTGGGGGGGGAGTTACTTTTACCCTTTTTTTTATTATTTTAAGAACAAAGTCCTATTTTTTGGGAAACCCAAAAATTCCGGGAAACCTGGGTGATGCACTTTTTACTTTTTTCTTTTTTTTTAACTCTCTTTTTCTTTTCTTTCCCTTTTTTTTTTCTTCTTGTTTTTCTAATTCAATTTTGTTGTAGTATCCTTCAAATTTGCAGCCGATATTTCTTCAAGGATTTTTTTTTTTTAATAATAATTTATATATATATATTTTTCGTCAATTTGAAATCTGGGAATGGCCAAAGCGAGGACTAGTCAAAGACCAAGTGTACAGAGAAACTCTGAAATTACTCAGATAAAATCTGAAATTTTGGCTAAAAGCCGGAATGAGCACAAGCCTAAGAAAGGGCTAGCTCTGATACCACTCACTTACACAAATAATATTACCAAAAGACTTGGAATATTAAATAAGCCATAATAATATATAAATTGATGATATGAATTGATATGATACATTTACAATGGTTGGACTTATATATGTCCATTCGTGACTTTCCAATCTACAGTCATGGCTCTTTGATAATTATTAATTATTAATTAATAATTATCTATTAATATTATTTTTAATATTTATATATTTTATGTTCGTTACATTTACCATAGATTCAAATAGATCATGAAGGAGTGTGCAAAGGATGTGCACAAGGTAAGAATATTAATATTAGCCTTATCCAAACAGTGAGAACAAAACAAAAGGGATCTTAGATATTATTCATTCAGATATCTACGGGCCAATGCAAACCACTTCATTAAGTGGGTATGTTTACTATGCTTCCTTTATTGATGAATACTCCCGCAAAACTTAGATCTATTTCTTGAAGAAGAAGGATGAAGTGTTTGAAAGGTTCAAAGCGTTTAAGGCCCTTATAGAAAACCTCTCTGAAAATAGGTTCAAGATATTAAGAGTAGATAATGGAGAAGAATTCACAGCAAGTGAATTCAATGAGTACTGCAAAGAAACCAGTATTAAGAGGGATGTCACCATTCCCTATAATCCACAAAAAAATGGTGTAGCAGAAAGAAAGAATATATCTATCATGGAAGCTGTAAAATCCATGATCCATGGTCAAGATCTACCTATGTACCTATGGGCAGAAGCATCCAGGACAACAATATATGTTCAAAACATAATTTCCCATAGTACCCTTGGAAACAACACTCTGAAAGAGATGTTTACCTGATAAAAGCTTGAAGTCAGTCACCTAAATATATTTGGTGTTTCAGTATAAATACGCATTCCCAAGGAGAAAATATCAAATATAGATCCTTCAGGAAAGAAGGGATTGTTTGTAGGATATAGTGAGCAATCAAAATCTTATTGAATCTATATCCCATGATATTGTAAATTGAATTAAGCAGATATGTCACCTTTGACGAATATACAAATTTCATAAAATCAAAGAAAGACAAGGAAAATGAAGAATGTCATGAGACTCACAGAGCTGAAGAAGGTCCTAAACCAGTTAGGAACGAAGAAGAAGAACATATTCTTGAGGATCATGACATGACAAAACCTCAGACCTGAAAAATTTCCCAATGAAATGCTCTCACATAAGAGAAGGCATGTCTGAGCTTGTGAAGTAATTGAAGAAGCAAAAATACTTGGTCTCCCATAAGGAATCATTATAGAAATAAATAATTCAAACCCATACCCTAGTTATGTATGTTTGATGTGTGATCTCATTGATAAAAAGCCAACATGTTTTGAAGAATCAACAAAGCAGAAGGAGAGTGAGTTGATGCAATGGTCGAGGAATACCAATCTGTTATAAAGAATGATCTATGGGAAATAGTACCAAGACCAAAGGACAATTCAGTGGTATCCTTGAAATGGATCTTCAAGACAAAGCACTCAACATATGATAGTATAGAGAAGTACAAGGAAATATTTGTAGCTCGTGGATTCTACTAGAAGGAAGGAATCGACTATGAGGAGACCTTTACACCAATAGCTAGGGACACCTCAATTAGAACCATCCTTGCCTTCGCATCCAATATGAAGTGGAAGTTACATCAGATGGATGTACAGACAACCTTTCTAAATGGCTTGATAGAAGAAGAAGTATATTTCGAACAACCGCAAGGTTCTGAGAGTGATGATCAAGAAACCATGTATGTAAACTCAAGATGGAATTGTATGGGTTAAAGAAAGAACCCAAAGCATGGTATGGAAGAATTGATGGGTTCTTAATGAGTTTGGGATTTACTTGGCACATCCTCACCCCTCTACCGGGGAGAGAACGTGACTATGCTGCTATAAATCCAGGCAATCTAAGCCCCGTGAATGTAATATAAAATGCATTAATTTTTAAAATAACATACAAATATGTATAAACATGCAATATACAATGGAATAAATTACATTCCATTCATTGACATGTTCATCTTAATTCATTAGCAAATGTAAATACAGATATTCAAACACAAGAATACTTATCTTAGAAGCAAAGCTCGTCCTGCAACCAGCTATGTCATTATAACATTCCACCCAACCATAGGATAGTGTGCCCATCAATCTCTTAGCAACATTGCCACCCCCAAACTGGGAATGATTCCCACAAGGAATAAGGAACACTAGCAGGCTCACGCATAGCCAAGGATACAACAAAACTAAGCCAAGCCAACACATTTGTATTTATTAGGCTATAAAGGAGTTGGAAAGGCTAACTGCTAAGCTAGTGAGCTCAACCACAGAGCTATGGACACCTGCACCGGATCTAACCTAGACTCTAGAAAATCTACACACCCAACACAAGGAAGCATCCCCTTCTTTGCTACAGAGTCCCTTGGGCCATGCCTTCCCTTCTAGTGTTATTCAGGGTGTGCAAAGAAGAAAACCAACCCCCTAGATTTGTCTCCGAGGTTCCTCCTAACACTAGATTAATCAAGATAGTTCAGACCCTTTTGCCACTCCCAAATCAGTTCAGAGACCAAACAAAAGATGTATACACATAAATTGCAGTTCTGGGATTGAAGGAAAACATCACGAAGGCCAAAATCAGAAATGGCAATTGAGTAAAACATCCCATCCTATGCAATTCGTTTCCAAAAATGATCTATGGCTTCACGTGGGCCAAAACAACTCCCTTAGTCCCTAAAATCGTGGGTCTATTTCCCCCATTAGTTGTGCAACACTGAAACACAACAAATCCCAACCATGTGGATGTAAAAACAACCAAAAACATAAAGGATAAAACCCAGGAGGGTTCAGCTGCATGAGAGATCAACGTGGAGGAAGGATGGATGCTGAAAAACATCCAACAGCTCTCCAAGAGCGTGAGGAAGATCAACTGCATGAGTGTGGATTGTGGCTCTTGAGTGTGTGTTGCTCTCTCCTTCCACGTGAGGGTAATGGATGGATTGATCTCTCCTTTGGGAAAGCCTGTGTCCAAGGTCGACAGCCCTACCAGAATTGACAGTTTCCCATACTCCCCAAGCCCCAAGGCAATAACTGCCCAACTAACTCTTGGAGAATTTAAATGGCTAGTGAATAAGATAAGAAAGGTGGTTGGTAGATGATGGGCTCTCATCTTGACACTTGGATTTTCCCCACTGGCTTAGATTTTAAATATCCACCCCTTATCCTTAGCAAATCATGCCCCATCTCTTTTAATGTTGCATTGACATAGCTAGTTGTGGGTATTTAATTAAATTGCATATTTACATGATATCAAAAATTATAATGTGTCGGCTATCACAAAATACCATCAGCATCAATTTTAATCGTCGAAACATAAAAAAATAAATCGATGGTGGGGATTTTTCCTTTAGTTCCACACCATGATTAAATACAATTTTTACATCATATACATTTTAATGCGAACAGGGTCAAAACCGGGGTGTTACATTACAAAGAGTAAAGCAAATTCCAACCTCTACTATAAAGTTGAGGGTGATGGACTTATGATATTACTACTATATGTAGATGAATTATTCTTAACAGGTGAAGATAAGCCCATCAATGAATGTAAGAAGAAGATCGTTGCAGAATTTGAGATAAAAGACCTTAGAATGATGCACTATTTCCTAGGTCTTGAAGTGTGGTAGTATCCAGATGAGATTTTCCTAAACCAAGGAAAATGTGCAATAGAAATCCTAAAGAGATTTGGGATGATAGATTGCAAGGCTATGGCTACTTTGAAGGAAAAAAATTGAAGCTATTGAATGATGACGCTTTGAAAGCAGTAGATGCCACCTTATACAGACAAATTATTGATTCTTTGATGTACTTAACCAATACAAGACCATACATATGGTTTGTTGTAAAAAATCTAAGTCAATACATGGTGAATCCAAAACCTATTCACCTAGTAGGATAAAACCATGTGATGAGGTATCTAAACAAAACCTTAGACTATGGTATCAGATATGCATCAAATGGCGAGATCAGATTACATTGATTTACAGATTCGGATTGGGCAGGAAGTTTTGAATATAGAAAGATAAATTCGGGATGTTGTTTTAGTTTGGGATCAGGCATGATCTCATTCTTCAGTAGAAAACAGTTTCGTAATGCACTTAGCACGAGATAGGCTGAATACATTGCAGCATGTTCATCCTGTAGTAAAGTAGTATGGCTTCGCAAGATGTTGGAAAGACTATTTGATGTAGAGATAGATACTACTGATATCCTTTTTGATATTCATAGTTGTATTAAGTTGGCATAAAAATCAGTGTTTCATGACAAGTCAAAACATATCGAAGTTAGATATCATTGCATCCAAGATATGGTACATAAGGGATATGTAAAACTCAAGTATGTTCCTACAGAGGAACAAGTGGCAAATGTGTTGAATAATCCTCTATCTCGTGTAAATTTTGAATACTTTCAAGAAAATATTTGTGTAGTTCGAAAGGACCTCCCTCAAAAGAGGGAGAGAAGGAATATGGTAGAAGGATGCAGTGGTGGTAGCTCAGCCTAGAGTAGGGTAAGTCTGGCTAGGATTATTGGCCTGAAAGGGTTAGTAAGTTAGACAAGGCTTGTTGATCCTAGGGGGGATTAGTATTTCTAGATAGGCCTATTTATCCCAAGAGGGTTAGTAAACCAGAACAAGGCTTGTTGGTCCCCGGGAAGATCCATCTGTATGACTAGGCATGTTGAATCAAAAGGTTTAGTAAGTTAGAAAAAATGATTGCATGGATATACCAGAGAACTCATCAAGATACTGCTCCAAAATAGTTAGAGGGAAATATGTAGTTTCAGTATTCCTATATTGATATAGCAGATTCAGTATTTTCATACTGATGTTGTTAAGATGATTGTTGAGATAGTTTCAGTATTCCTATACTGATGTAGCAGGTCCATTATTTTCATACTGATATTGTTAAGATAGTTTCTTCCTATAATGATGTAGTAGGTTCAGTATTTTCATATTGATGTTGATGATATGTTTTTTGAGATGGTTGATGATATAGTTTCAGTATTTCTATACTGATAATGATGATGTTTCTTCAATATTTTTATGTTTATGATGATGGTGTTCCAACATCTCTATGCTGGTGATGCAGATGATGATCTAGCATTGAATGATGATATTGTTTTAGCACTGACATGCTAATGATGTTGTTGTTGCTATTGTTTCAGTATTTACATACTGATGTTGTAGATGATGTTTTAGTATTTACATACTAATGTTGCAAATGGTGTTCCAATACTTACATACTGATGTTGCAAATGATGTTTCAATATTTACATATTGATGTTCCAGAAGAAGTTACAGTATTCACATATTGATTTGCCAGAAGATGATTCAGTATTTACATACTGATGTTGTTGAAGATGATCCAGTACACACAGAAGATGATTAAGTACATCCACATACTAATGTTGCTGAAGATGATTTAGTATCCCCATACTCATGTTGCAGAAGATGATACAGTACACATAGTAGATGATTCAGTATTTATGTACTAAGGTTGCAGAAGATGATCCAGTTGAGATCAATGATGGAGATGTATGACAGTGTTCCAAAACTTCCTATGACATATAGAGACTCACCAATCAGATGTATAGTTGTGGTAGTAGTTACTACCTTGGTTGAATACCTTCCAAGTTAAGAGGGAGTGTTAAAGTATTGTAACTTCAAAAGATATTCCATATGTATTGATTGCATTCCTCCATCAGAAGATGAGTTTTGTCATGTAAGAGTCATTGAAAGAATCAATGTAAGCCTATAGATGTAAGTTGGGTCAAGAGTCATTGAAAGAATCAATGTAAGCCTACAGATGTAAGTCGGGTCAATAGTACCCAAGTGTCATTATAATAAATATTATTTTTGGTGTCATGCTAGACAAGTCATCATTTTCAATTAGACAAGTCAGCCCTTTTAGGTCCCAGGTCAAGTCAAGTGACAAATATAAATAGGGAGGCACTCCCCTTTATTTTTACACACTCGCTCAATCAAGTTTGCAAGAGAGAGAAGAACAAGTGCGCCAGAAAGAAGAGAGAAGTAGTTGTTTGGGTTTTTACACTACTCTAGTTGAGTTCTATACTGAGAAAGTTTTGCGAGGTTTTCTCCCTTGTGGTTTCCTTGAGGAAAATATTTGTGTTCTTTGTGTTACTGTGCTTGTTGTTATTTCAGTGATCCTACTAGTGACAATTGGTTTAAGATATCATCTAAGCAATTAACAAAACTTAACACATATGAGGCTCTTTCCCATGCAAGCAAGGGATGAAGTCCACAAAAGAAACTAAACCTTGTGTTACTGTTTGGAAATGGTGTTAACACTCTTGTGGCCCAAAATGAATATCTACATGATCAAACAGTAATGGGATTATTATGAACACTTTAATATTTTTTTAGAAACTATAGTTGAAAATTTTGCTGTCATATGACAATTATGTGCTCTTGTTTATATAAGAATGATGAATAAAAATGGAGATTTATTTTTCTACTTGAATTTCATGACGTTGAATTTCTTAAATGTAGGTTATAGAATATTTGGATTTAATAAAAGCTCCAAGATCTTATGTTTTGTATATGCTAAGTTTTTTGCACAAGAAACTAGTTAGGGCCCTTATTTTCCTAGGTAAACTTAGCCTACGTTTACCAAGAGACTCTTCACCCACCAGCCATCCATTTATTCTTATTATTAAATATTCTTATATTATATTATATTCTTTATATAGGGAGGCCCTACCATACTTCACTCTCTTCCCCCATTTGTGTTCCTCATCGGATTCTTGGTTTCTACAAGTGGTAAAACATACAATTCTTTAAAGGGTTCTAACTCAATGGTAGAGAATCTCCATTGTGCCCTATCATAAATCAATACAATATAGTATATTGTAGTGTATTTTTAACAAAATAATAACTTGAGACAATATGGTCTATAATTGATGTATTATATATTGTCTCTGTAGAGACAATAGTTTAAGGCACAACTTTCAAGAAAATATTTTCTTAGAAGGTAATTTCAACAATCATTGACCAAGTATGAGCCAATTAGGATTTTCTATAATAGCCCATGGTATTTGGTGTTCCATGGTAATGACCCATGGTATTACTAGTATTTTAGTGTTTTTTTTAAACATGTAATCATATATAAAATTATGTTAATATTTGGAAGGAATTCCATTTCCCACATTGTTTCCTTCTTCTTTCTCACTCCATGTCCTTTAACATGGTATTGGAGTGAATCTGATCCAAGTCCTGTAAGTTTGTTCTGGTAATCCTTTCCACAAAGTGGAAAGCACATAGATATGATCTCAGATCCATTGGAGATTGTTGTTCAAGTCAGTCGTGAACACATCGACATGAAGTTTTTTCTTCATAGAGTGAAGAACCGACGTATCCTTTCTTTTTTACTCTGTTGTAGCATTGTCGCACCTTGTCCCTATTGGGAACTATGAGATACTTCCAATGGAATTCCTATCATTAAGGAAAAGTGAGGCATTTTCGCATGAGTTGTTAAGGAAAGTGCGGCACTGCCACATATGTTGTTAAGGAAAAGTGAGGCATTGTCGCATAAGGGCTTAAGAAGAAGTGCGACAATCACTGTTCGCTTGTACCTTTTTTGTGTGACGTGCCCTGTATCACCTTGTTCCAACTCTAGAAGCTGTCGCACTGTATAAAATACAAGATCTTGCTTTAGATCTACAAATCTAGTTTATACATGATCCAAGTCTCATTTTTTTCACAAAGTGGAAATCACACACAAATCAAGTTGAAGAAGATTGAATCTTGAATATGAAGCTACCAAAAGATATTGAAGAAGTAAGAAATTTGTTAACACCAATAATATTATGGTAGACCTTTGATGGAGACAATTCTGATCTATGGGCATTAAAAATAAGAAATTTGTTAAGCTCAACAAATTTATGGGATTTTGTGGTTGAAGGGGATCCTATTGGTCTAGAAGCATTTGATACTTTGACAAAATTCCAGAAAGAAAGAAGACAATTTCCTTCCTTTAGTCTCATATAAAATGATATAGATTATTCCATTTTTCGTATCATTGCAAAAGTTTATACTCCAAAGAAATAATGGGATATATTGAAACCATATTTTAGTGAAGAGGAACCAATTGTAGAATAAGGTGACTTTGTAAGCCACCAAGAATCCCACAGTGAAGTGGAAGACAATCAATAAGACTATGTTTATGAGGCAACCAGTGACCATGTAAGCCCGACAAAGATTGTTGATCCAGTTGTGTTTGTTGATGACAATGAAATCAAACCTATCACTATAGCAGTACCCAGTGATGTGAGTGATATATCTCACATAAAGAGATAGTTGATAGCAGCATAGAAACTATAACAGTTAATGAGAATGATGTAGTAGTTGCATGATTGAAACAAAGGAAGAAGAATATGAGGAACATGAAGATGTGAATCCTCTCCAAGAAGAGATGAAATATATTTATGTTTTTAAAGATTCTGATAAAAAAAAAAATTAAAAAAAAATCGGTGTGCAAGTAAAGTGGGAAGCAAGATAAAACATGTTGACAAAGAAGAAGAAGAACGAGAGTTGCACTATGTTGTAGTACCAATGAAAAGCAATGAAACTATTTATTTTGAACAAGCTAAAGAAGACACTAGAGAACACCTACTTAGCATGAAGTTCAAGAAGACAAAGAAGAAGCAATCCAAGTACACATCAAGGAAGAAAGTAAGCCCATAAAGGCAGTTTGGTAAAAATTAAGGGAGAGTGATGAGAATAAGATCTCTCATTTAATTGATGGTTTTCATCAAGGGGGGGTATTACAAGGTAACTCCAACCCTCATTGACCAAGTATGAGACTTGAGTTAATTAGGGTTTTCTATGATAGCTCATGGTACTTGGTGTTACATGGTAATAGACCATGGTATTACTAGTGGTTTAGTGGTTTTGGTTAACCATGTAATCCTATATATACTCTTGTTAATATTGAGAAGGTTTTCCATTTCCCATATTGTTTCCTTCTTTTTTTCTGGGGCCATGTCTTTTAACATATTTGAGACAATACATAATTTTTGTTTTGTCTCAACTTGAGACAGCATGGTCTATAATTGATGTATAGAGACAATTGTCTAAGTTAAGACTTTAAGACACTAGCTTAAAAAAAATATTTAAGGCAATACACAACCTTTTTTTTGTCTAATTGATACAATTTACACAAATATTGTCTCAAGCCCCCTCTATGCTCTGTTACTAGAAATAGGACGAGGGTTCACGTTTTTAAGAAAGAAGGAGGTAGAAACAAAAACGTGCCAGGAAACAAACGTTTTCTGTGGCAATTTTAGTTTCTAGATTTGAAAAACCATTTCTTACAAAACGGGTCATTTCTCATGACGATTTCTCCAAAAACAACTATTCATTTCTCATGGAACTAACTCTATTTCCTCTCGTTTCAGGGTCGGTATTTATCTCCAGTTAGTAATTCGGTCAGTAATGAATGGTGGCAGGTAGGTATCTTTAAAAAAATTTAAATGGTAATTTGGTAGATGAAGAATTTAATGATTTTGAATGCATATGTCCCTGTTCGTTTACCGAGGCTCTTTATATAGAGCTCCTTCTTTCAACCAGAGGTATTTAAACTAGGATTTTCTTTAGAAAAGGATCCTCTTTACTCCTCTTTAAACAGGGCTCTTTCAACAACTGTTTCTCTAAGTAAAGGGTTGAAAGGCTGATATCTTGTTGTGTTACCCTCCTAGTCCTTCTTTTCAAAGAGGGATAATTATTCCAACATGTCCTTTTTATTTTCTATGTCCTCCGAGTATGGCTATCTATTATTTCCCTCCTGGTCCTTCTTATTTTAAAAGTGAATGGGTGTAATTGGGAATGCGTTAATGCAGGAGAATTTTTTTAATTTGGAATGCGAGGATGCAAAGAGAGAAGGGAGGATGAGTGGAGTCAACTCTATAACTACCGAGAGAGTCTCTACTACAAGCTGGTAAACTTCTTGATGTTCATGATCTCTCCAACCACCATTGTGATTTATCTACATTGGAAAAGGAAAATTTCAATTTGAGTTTTCTTAGTGCCTATTTAAATTTCAGGGAGTTTTTTTTATAAATTGCATTGAAATTGAAAGTTCAAAGCACTTCTTCAGCTGAGGTGGTGAGGTTTTGTTTGAGTGAACTGAAGAATTGCTATCCAAAAGCTGGAGTTTGAGCTCGAGGTGTGACACAGTGCAGAATTATTGTTTGAACAAATAGAATAATCACTGGTTAAAGGCTGGAGTTCGAGTTTAGTTACTGAAATCGACAATTTTCTCTGTAAGTTATTGAATCTATTATGTTTATTGTTTTCCTTTCTATTAGATGTAGATGGATTAACCTTATGTATGGGAAGGTAGATTTGAGATAAAGTTATGATTGGAATTATCAAGATAGATCTAAGATTTCCTTATGACTAGCCTTACTGAAGTGTGCTTGAAACTTACCTTTTGGACATTTTAGATAGAAAATGCTAAAATATGCCTGAAAAAAGAACCTAAATTTACTAGGAGAATAATATGGGAAAGGTAGAAATGAGTTGGGTGAATGTATTACTTTACTTTGGTTACCGAGATGAAAACAAAGATTTATTTTTATGTTCTTGGAGGTAGCAGTGTCAAACCCTCTCGCATCATGGTGGTCCTCATCTCACTAATGTTAAGTGGTATTATTTCCATCATCTAGTAGGTATATGTGTTATTGACATGATTGGTCCAAGTGGAATTGGCATAGTATACATTAGTCTATATCGGGAAGGTGGTAGTGTAAGTGATTCTCTTAAATCACTCTCGTAATTGCCTTAAAGTTTCATTCAATCATAACTTATTGCATATTTAACCCACAAAGATCTTTTTTCCTTTCGAATTTAATGGGATCTTCAACGAGTGGTTTTGGGATAAACAACTACTGGTGGGATTTCAGTTTAGCATTCCTATAAGCTGATCAATCCCATCGCATTCAAAGAAAAGAAGGGTTTCTCTCGTCTATAGTGAAGTGAGGAATTATATTCGAAATGGGAAGTAGCAAGTGCATTAAGAAGAGGATAAACAAAGCATACCAGCAAGATCCCACATAATCATATTTTTCTTCAACAAAATATTAGTGCGGTTTTACAAAAGATAAAAATAAAAAAGTTGTAGAGAACTAAGAGATAACCAAAGCCACTGAAGCACTTGATAAGTTAGTTATAATTCAAAGCATTTTCATAAGCATCTTGACCATAAAAGGCTATGGTAGCCACAAATAGCATAGCATAGATGATAACTTCCATTTGATCCTGCACCCCCTTCAATACGAGAGTCATAGCCTGCAAAAGCAGAGTAATAAGCACCAGTTTAAAAGCCATTTAAGTTTACCCAACTCAATGTTTTTTACAAAAGAGAGAAATTTATTTCACGTCCTTGGACACGGATGTAGAATGTTATATATTATGAAATGTTTTTAGAATTCATGATTGAACTATCTTCAAACCTTGTTAGATTAAAAAAATTCTACTTCATTATGTTGTTCAATCATCTTCCTTTGTTGTCATTTTTTATATATTGGAATTCTCTTCCTCTCCACAAATTGCCATTGGTTTGCATCGCTCTTCAACTAATTCCATCTTTGAGAGTGAGTTTGATGTATTCTCCATCTCATCATTCATAGAAATATCCTTTGCATTTTTGTTATTGCATTTGAAACCTTATTTTCTTTGGGGACCAATTCTACTATTAGTCAAGTTAAAAGTTTCATATATGAATTTGTTAGTCTTTGAATGAAGTGAACTCAAACTTTGTCCTTAATGTACCAGCAAAGAAGATCTATAAATTTTTCCTTATTAATTCATTATGATTGAATTAGTTCTCCATAATTTCATCTATGTGATAAATGTTCATAATTAATTATTTATTTTAATTAAATTTGTCAAAGAAATAAAAAATGGCGCACCAAAGGGAAATCTCCCATATTTTCTTCATATTTTTCTCTCTCCTCGTTTCTTATATGGCGAACCTACAATCGTCGTTTCTCGTATCGTTCTCCTCGTTCTGTTTCCCATTTCTGGTAACATAGCCTCTATGTAGTTAAGTGATATACCATGCAAAATAAGATCTAGCTCAAACCAACAAAATGAGATCCAACACTAACCATCTCAAACTAGATTGTCGATCATTTTCGTAACCCAATCTTCAACTTGCTATGGAATACTTTGCTTGGCTTCCTTATGTGGGCAGTCGGGTAAGAAACGAATGAAAACATCTTCAATCAATAATATCAAAACATGAGAGAGATTTGGAATATCATGAAAGCACGTCTTCATGAAACTTTTCAATTGCATCGTTAGACAACACAGGACATCGAGATGAAGAGTAGGAACAAACAATATTTCATGTGTGGATGTTGCATCCAAATTGGTGTCTACAGGGTTAAATTCAATACTGTCATGGCTAATCTCTTTGAACAAATGGATGTGGTCACAACCAGCAACATCGAGAGACAGGGAAATAAACTTGTTGATTATCTTCCCAACGAAGGAATTCAACCAAAAAAAAAGAACTAGGATTTTACTCTTGCGGAATTGGAAATAAGTGGAATGAAACACACCTATTTCAACCTAGTTGCAAGGAAATCATTTACCAGTTTGTTGTAGATCAATGGTTGTTACTATAGGTTCATTGCTTATCCTTGAATTTTAGTATCTTGAGATCTAACCAAAATAAATAAATTTGTGACGGCAATCATTACTCTACCACAAGCTGATTAATTTTCACCTAGTTCTGAGAAGGAGAGTTGAGCTGTCAAAACAACCATGAGTAAATGCAGAGGGTCACGTCACAAGCAAGAGACCACGTACAAATGTCCTCACTCCTGCTTTCCAACTTACACTCGACACATGCATGAACTTAATGGGTGTTATGTTGATTAAATGGAATAGGGATAAGGGGGATCCATGTAATACTCCAAAAATTCGGAAAAAAATTTAAAAAAATTCTATGGCATTAATGTTTGTAATCGTCACTACTGATTAACATTTAATTGTTAACTGTTAACATAATCAGGCTTAAACTAGCACAGATTCTTTGTTAATTTCTATATCTACATACTTAATTACTTGCTTTCATAAATCATTGTTAAGGATTTGATTTAGCAGGTTATGATTTGGAACAACATGAATTGAAACATCTGTTTAATTAATAAGTGCTAAAGTTTATTTATTGTTTGTGAAAATATGAAGGAACTTCAGTTGAGTCCGAGGCTTACTTAGCTTTTTAGCTAATGCAGTGAAGTGATGCTTCTTTTACAGGTCTTTTATAGGTAAGACGTTTTGTCACCAGTTTTCGGATTAAGATTATTATCTCAACTAGCATAAAATATAATGCTAGTAAATCTGTTTATTTTACAACTTTGATCAAAATAAATGAGGTATCGTTGGTTTGTATATTTATGTTTTAATTAATTTTCTAGTAAACAAAAGTGTTTGGAGAACTGAACATAATCTAGTTGTTCTTCCACTTCGCTTCAACTATAACTTGTTCATCTAACTTTTATCTATCTATTATAAGTTTAGGTTCTGTATGTAATACTAGTGAAAGGTAATTCGTATAGCAGGTCCTTTAGTAGCTTATTACTTGATACGAAGGTAATTCATAGATGACTATCTCAACAATATTTGAATGTTACGTAAACCTAGAAAGAACTAAATATAAGTTTAGTCATAAGATATAATATTTGATATTCATATATAGAACCAAATATGTCATGCAGAAAATAGGCTTCTAACTGCTTAAGTATTTACTAGGTAAAATTATAATATTATGAACATTATATCGATAATTAATAGTTTTACTATTTTGTGTAAGGAATGAAAGATCATTTCATATAAAATCTAATCAACCTAGCTTTCGCATAATCTTTATCTCACAAGGAGATATGAAAATAATTATTACCCTATAACCAAACTAAAGGTTAACACTTATACTAGAAATCAAGCTGTGAATCTTCTATACATGCGAACTTACACACATAAGTATTTTTTTTTCAAAATATTATTATAGGTTTTCTGCAAGGTCTTATAGTTTATCACAAGGTTTTATTTATGATGAAATCAAGGTCAAATAATTTCTTTGTATAACTATTGCCCATTTACATGGTGCATAAACATAGTTTGTAAACCCTAGTTTTTTCAAAAAATATCACCATTATCTTTAAGATTATAAATTGCATATTATGATATTATCCTATCATTGAAAAAAGTTATAACCAAGTTTTCATATAAAACAAATGTGTGTGCAGGATGCTCCTTTGGGTCTTGAACTATAATGCTAAACCCACAACTCGCAAATATATCCAATGTCGCGTGGTAGGTGATCACTGGTTAGGGTTTTGAATTTTGGAGATTCATTATAAAATCCTCCTAAACCCTAAAAATTTGCACTTTACCTATCTTTTACTACTACCATGGAGAGGAAGCTGCAGGCTTACGTCCTCATGGCTTCGTCGTTTCTTTCCTATTGGAAGTGAGAGCCTTCCATGTTGTGGCTTACCTTTACATGTGAGATTCATTATCACCTTTGCTATTCTTCTGCATACGAAAGTCTTATTGCCAATTCTTACCTCTGTGTGTGTGGTCTTTGTCGCCATTATTTGGCTTTTGCGTGGGCTTTCCTTCAGCACTGGTGCAGTGGTAAAACTCTATCTAAGTCATTAGTGTGTTTTCGGTTTTGTGTTCACCGTGGTTTTTGGATTTTACCTTGAACTTCCCTCGTTAGGGTTTTATGGGCAATATCTCACCTCGTGGGTTGGACGTAACCTTTATGGTGGCTAAGGTCTGTTAAGCCACCTTCTATGCGGCTAAAGTCAAAAACTAACCAAGCAAAAATTCCTTTTAAGTTTTTAATAACCCTCTGCACTATTTCAAGGTTTTTATTGTCTTCATTTTTTTTTTTGAAATAAGGAAAGGCTTAATGAAAACTTTAATGGTTGCAAGTCAGTTTAAATGCAGAGCTTATCAGACTATGGCTTGAAGTCACCAACGAAGAGGGGGTCTTCACATTCCTCAACAATCGGTAATCCTCGGTCATACCTAAGGTTCCTCCTACGATGGATGTATGGTGTGTTAGTTGATATTGTCCCCTTGGTTTTTGGATTACTTCTCGGTCGCGGCTACAATGTATTCTTATGTGTTTTCGAAAGGCCGTTTGACCGTGACTTTATAAAATGTTTATAAGGCCTTCGTGAGCGTAGCTTGATTTACATAGCTTGTATTTTGGACCGGCTAAGTTAAGCCGTAACATCTGTTTGGACTCAGGCCATTAGGCCGTAACCTGATTTGGAACTGTAATGGTTTAGTTATAATATAAGTTAGGTTTTTCTACAAATTATCGACTTACAGAATGTTAGTTGAAAGACTCATTCAAGGAGTGGTTACATTGTTAAATGATAAAAACAATTCGTTTTGACAAAAGATCTGTGTTATTTTCAATATAAATCGTAGTCTTTTGAAAATTCCAATTTTTAGATTTCTTTGGTGATTATGTTGATATAAGAAAATGTAATTTCCTTTAGTATTGTTATAGGGTTTTATTACGGTGAAATTCCAAAAATTTTCTTTGATTTTGTTTAAAGAAGGAACAAATGTTCCGACAATTGATTTCTAAAACCAAGTTCGAGTTTTTCTGTTAATTCATGTGCTGGTAAAAGAGGAAGAAACTAAAGTCATTTTAACAGTTTTATATTTCATGAATCTGTTTCACTTACTTTCTTGGGGAACTTGGTGCATGGGGTGTGATTTGAACGTGTGACATTCATTTACAACTAGGACTTCATAACAACTGAACCACCAATGAACCACAATCGTGGAGGCTATGTCTATTAAGTTATGTTAATGTTAATGTTGTCCATATATTCATGTATTAAGAGTTAGTTATTCTATTTTTTTTAATATCTTAGTATCATGAATTCTTGATTATTTTTTATATTTTTAAATAGTAATCAATTCTATGTAATTAACTGATCTTTATTCGTATTT